>JBBPLQ010000549.1:0-19182 GCA_038089855.1 Royoungia palumana
CTTGCCTTCTTGAGCCTCGCCGCGTTCAATGGCCTCATTCTCGTATGCGTTTTCTCAAACTGAGAACTCGGAGGCAGATTTGTGTCATTTGAGACAACGCCGCCTCAATCAGGCCGTGACAAAGACGGCATATTCCTCATTCAAGAGTCCCCCAGCAAATATTCAACACCGTCTAGGATCATCGACGTTCATCCAAAGTACCGGACAAGTGAAGGGACGCGCCTCCCAATAAGGCCTGTTCGAGCACCCCATGGCCACGTACGCATCCGCCCGCGTTCCACCGTGCACCGTTCCCTGTCGCGTGTTCCCTGGCAAGAATCCGGGTGCTCGCGCTCTTGGTCGAGTCAATAAACCGTGTCAAAGGGCGTGTCCGGATCTCGTGCGGAACGGGCAGGCGCACGATCTCATGGCGCTACTCGGACAGGAACACAGAGCGACGTTTTGAAGCGTCCGACGACGCCGAGGAGTCTGGCTGCGGAACGGGGAGTCGGGGACGAGGCGGTCGTACGACGCCGGGTCGCCCTGTCGTGCGAATCCGCCGGTGGTTGGATGGATGGGACACAGCGGCGCATCGCGCCGTCGCGCCGTGGTATGGTTTCAACTTGATGCTACCATATGACGAAGTGGTATGCACGTTCGCGATCGCGTTTGCGAACGGACGCCGCGTACATTCGCAGACAAGTGGGGCGTCTTCCTCGTCGGACCAAGATATGAAAGGGAATGGGAATGGGAATGAGTAGTTCAGAGCTCAGCTGTTGACCGTACATGACTTGAGGTGCGCGACGTGCCGACGGTAAACGGAAATACCGTGATGGTGTCCAGTATATTCGACTAGCCAAGGTTCAGAGTCAGCCCTATGTAATATAATTGCCATAACTTTTTTTCGGTCGTGATGCCGGTATATTATTACACGCGCTCAATTCCAACAAAAGTAGCTGTAAACAACGACATTTCCACCATGCACAGGTGGGCCACGTGGGCACAAACCACAGACGCAGTCCTGGATGACTTTTTCCGCGTATGAGGGGTGAACCTGACCAGGACAGTTCGGCCGAGGATGCCGAGCAAGTGTAAATGACGTGTTTAAACTCAGATGAAGCAGCCGAGAGAAATCCGCTTTGGATCTTGCAAAACGGATTTGGATTTCTGCATGTCCACAGCTGTGAACTCCCCTATTGTTGCGAGACGCGAAATGGGCCATTGAATACTCACGGACCCACACGAGTCGGATCTCATCTATCGCTTTGCAGCTTCGATCATGATGGTACTTCCTCCGAAACGATCCCACATGATGTTCGAATGGGAACGGGACGATTTAACATTACTGCGATGCTGTCTTCGCCTTCGTCGCTGGCGGTCTTGATTTCTTTGCCACCTTCATAGCTGTCCGACCTTTGTCACGGCAATTCCGACGTCCTTGCGCAAAGTATTCGCCACGCATCCTGCATCCTGGATACAGTCTCGATGTCCATTTTGAACGAGAGGAGGTAAGAAGTTTCCCTTCGCAGGCCAGTGGTACATATGAACCCACGACGGTTGCTAGATGAAGATTTTAAGAATTTGCCAACCCTGGTACGTCGGATAATGATGGCACGATCTGAATCGTGAGCAAGTAGATGAGTACGCTAACTAGAAGTAACTGCATGAGCTACTTGGGGAGCTGTCACCTTACTGCATCCAGCGTGCCATCAGCCTCAGGTATTACCGCTTTGTGGTCGTTCCTCCCCGCATGGCCCCTTCGCGTTTGTGACTTGTGCGCCTGTCCATCTATGTGCCCGTGTTCGCGAAGTTGCCGCCATCCTTCTTGTCCGCCAACCTCGCCGCTACACATGTCCTGCGTTCGAGTGCTGCCTATGAACTCGACAGGTGCCGAGGGCGGAGGCGCGGGTAGTGCTAACGGGGAGGAAGACATCTTGTTACATAGAGACGTGCGTGTCGTGTAATGGTGCGCACGATGGTGGAGGCGGGACGAATCGGACCAGGTCGAGGCACGACGTGATATTGTGGAGAGATGCGCAGATCATCAGTCTTCGGTGGAGTGCCAACGACAAATTCATGGCGACAATCTCTTCATTTGGTAAATATTATTGCCCAGTCACTGCTCTTTCCCATTTCACATAATATTCTACAGTAACTTAGGCCTCTGATTATCCCTTGAGTGGCCGGGATGGAGCTAGTCTCAACCCAGGAAACATCTTGCACGTTTCAGGTCAAGCCACCTGGTTGATACTCGCAACTTTGACCAAACCTTACAGTAAGATTGGTCGGATACGTCTATCAAATCTTCTCAGTTTTCACCCCTGTTTTCATGTTTTTGTGTCTTCCGTGGTGGGATTACTGACAAACTTTCTTTTTCTGTAGGTCAAGAAGACGTCTGTGATGTACGGCCCACATACTCAAGAATCCCGTGGGTTTTGTTTCGTCACCATGGCTGAGGAAATGGACGCCGCTATCACCGCCTTGAACGCAACGGAGGTTATGGGAAATCATCACTGTTGAAAAGGAGATGTAAATGGCGTCATAGTGTGATGTCTGTACCACCCTCAGGCCGGGGGTGGGCATGCACGGACACCTACACATGGACGTTACCAATGGCTTCTTGAAACGTCACCATTGTAAGTTTCGGCGTCCGTTTACTTTGAGACCCCGAATTGAGTTCTTAATCCATACGAGCCACCCTACGATCCCAAGCCATACGACGAACGCCCGTGCGGCCATGATCGTGTTTACCGTGAATACGACCCTCGGAGGATACGGTGGGTGCGACTTCGACCGCTACGGCCGTTATAACGACGGAAGAACCAACTTGGCAGGGCGTTGTCCACGACTGGGTGTCGACCTCACTTTATATTCATAAAATCGTATTTCTTCACCGGTTGTTTTGTCCCTTGTACTGGCATCTCTGTATTTTGACCTTGAGTCTGAGTAAAATTGGCTTTTTGCTTTCTGATTCTGCGTGAGATGGTATACAACAGTTAGCAGTCGGCATACCCGTCCGGATGCTTTTGCAGTGAGTACCGTACTCGGGGATCGAATCAGACTCACGGCGCGAATCGGACCGGAAGCTGTGCTAAGGAGCCGCGATCACGTGTTAGCTGACCCATCCTACAATGTTCGGTCCCACGTCAGATATTGCTGCTCACCCACTCTCCAGTTTTCGAGTCGTATATCTGTCCACCTGTCGACTATAACACTATGGATACAGATAGTCCAGCGCGACTCCCGGATCCTACTCCGTATATGTATTTATTTCCTTCGTCCTTCGGTTGGAATGTGCTGAGCACCATAGTTCTAGGGCAAACACAATTACCATCAAAGGTGGGTTCGCAGTTTGAGCTTGGAATGTGTCCGACCTCTCTTTCTCTAGACATTGAACTGCTCATCCAAGAACGGCCCAGGCTATCCATTGCGAGGCGATATCTCGTCCAATTCTGTGTAGGCGACAACTCAAGACCGACGAACATCGCGAAGGAGGAAAATAATCGGGTTTTCTGGGGCGAACCATTACGCTTGTGAGTGCGCGTAATTTGTCTTGATTCCTACCAGGAATTGAATGGCGTCAGCCATGGGGATGATCGTTCTGTCCTCGGTATCAATGTCTATCAGAAGCGTCACATCGGGAAGCAGCGACTGGTCGGATACGCTTCTGATACTGTCTGTAGGATTCTGGGAAGTTTGAAGGACGGAGGTGCGAAGAAGTGTTCCGTCGCATGTTTCACTGACTCAGTCTCTGCGATCGAAGTTTTCGAACAAACACTTAGAAAAGGTACTTCGGATGACTCAGAGCTCTCCGGGATCACAATCAAATATACGATGATCGCCAACTCGACTAGGAGCGACGATGCAAGTCAATGTCAGGCCACCAGTGGTGTCGCTCGGGAGACCGAAACGATTGCTGCTGCGCCAGTTGATACCCACACAAATGTTCTCACTCGGGTCCAGACGTTCGAGGATGTATGGAATGTTCTGTTGGGTAGAGTGAATTTGTTTGACAAGATCGTGATTGATAGTGCAGAGGTATTCGGTTTTCCAAGTTCTAGTTATATAGGTCGCGATCTAAAATTATCACAGATTCATCCATATGCATCTCTGGCTTCGTCCGTGATATCAGCCGCAAATCAGGTTTGCGTATTACTGTTTCTTGACAATCCACCCATCGCTGACTATTGGCACAATTCAATAGGTGTTCGTGAACCATAAATGCCGAGACGATCGAATTATCTGCTTAGCAGGCACAATGAGCGAGCTCCTCATGTTCGTTCACGACGCCGATCCCTCAGCGAAGATCAAACGGCACACCAAGATCATAACACTCCTAATCCAACAGATAACGGAGTGTGGGTATTTCATTATCGAGTATGCTAAACAAGAAAGCTTCTGTCAGTTATCAGCTGTAGTATCGGTGATATCTATCGCTGAACGCTCTCTAGGGAGGTGGATGACGGAGTACACGGTCTCCGTCGTGGACGCACAGATCATGGGCTATGAGAACAAGTTTGAAGAACTGAAGGTTGCACTTTCGGAGGGAATTCAACTTCGGACCGGGATCACCGTCGTTCGTATGATGAATGTCGTGGAGCGCACTGGTAGGTCCGCTCTCCTTATTTGGTGACTTGCTTACCGATGAGCGACATAGCGGAAGCCATCGACCTGAGCGACATGCCGTACGCGGTTGGGGCTGGGTATGCGCAGGAGAAGGGATGTCTCCCCGGGACACGCGAGTCCCTACTCCGAGAGATATGCGACATTCTCAGCAATCTCGATGAAGATGCTCCGCGGGTGTGTTTGCTGACCGGGGTCGCAGGGTCGGGGAAGTCCGCGGTGGCTCACTCCATCGCTCGGTTATACGACGGACAAGAACGACTGGGCTCTTCGTACTGTTTCTCCAGGACAGACGCTGCGAAACGGAATCCCAAAAACCTTTTCAGCACGATTGCACGTGACCTCGCCGACTACGATGCTCAGTTCGAGTCGGCCCTCTGGGAGATTGTGAAAGACAATCGGTTGCTGCGCACATCGACGTCCCCCTCGCGGCAGATTGAGAAGCTCATTGTACAACCCAGTACACATCTTCATTTTATCGGTCCCCTGGTGATCGTCATTGATGCACTTGACGAGAGCGGCGATCGTGATGATCGGCACCAACTGCTTGCTGCACTATCAATACACGTCTCCGAGTCTAAAATCCCGACGAATCTTCGATTTCTCATCACCACTCGCCCTGAAAGCGACATCCTTATTGCACTTCCGTCAGGCGAGTGCATTGTTCATAAATACATGGAGGACGTCCCCGATGAGGTCGTCGATGGTGATATCAACACGTTCATCCATCATACCATTAACGAGCATCCGGAACGAGCATCCATGGACCAGGAGTCATGTCAACTACTCGTCGAACGTTCGCAACATTTATTTCAGTGGGCCACAACTGCGTGCAAATTTATCTGTGGCACTGGGGCTGTTGGATTTACCCTGTCGGAGCGGCTCAAGATAGTCTTGCAAAACAATCCTGCCGTCACCGGACCTCTGGATGAACTCTACGAAAGCATACTGGGGCACCTATTCACTACTGGCCGTGCCCAGGAATCTTTCCGAAAAGTGATGGCCATTGTGCTTGAGCTGAAGGAGTCACTGTCTCTTAACTCTCTGTCCTTCCTGTTCCAGTCGGACGCAACCCTGAGCGTCCGAGCCGTTATCAAACGCATGGGATGCCTGCTCGACGGCGTGCTCGACGACGACAAGCCTATCCGACCACTCCATACTTCATTCCGCGACCTCCTACTTGACGCGAAGCGGAACTCCACACACCATATCCATATCCAGCCTCAAGATTCCATCACTGTGGGACGAGCAATGCTTGCCTGCATGCGCAAGATGCTCAAGTTCAATATTTGCGACCTGAAGGACTCACGACTCTTCAATGCTGCTGTCCCCGACCTGTCATGTCAGGTGACCGCAGCCATTCCCCCGCACCTCGCATATTCATGCCGATACTGGATGGACCACATCGTACGAATAGGCTGCACCCAAGACCTGCTGGACAATGTCACTAGTTTCTTCAAGATCTACCTCCCCTACTGGCTCGAAGCTATCAGTCTCCTCTCTCTCTCCTCCCCTTTACCTATTCAATCTGCTGCCGAGACTTGCATCATGTTGGCAAGCTGGGCTAAAGTGAGACAGACTTATAATTAAAGGAATAGCACTGAATGACATATGCCAGGGTCAAGAGGTTTCCACACATGCATTGGATGCATTCAGATTCATCCAAGTATTTGCCCCTGTGCTGCGAGAGTCCACCCCCCACTTGTACTTGTCAGCAATGCCACAGACGCCGTCAGGATCACCTCTGTGTAAGCTCTGGCAATATGGACTGTTGAGACATGCCTCGACTACCTCTGGACAACCACCTAAATGGCCAACTGAAGTGCACACCCTGGAGGGGCACACAAGTTGGGCCTGGTCTGTTGCCTATTCTGCAGATTGCAGACATATTGTCTCTGGCTCTCTGGACAAGACCATTAGGGTGTGGAATGCAACCACTGGTGAGACTGTGGCAGGTCCATTCCAGGGCCATAGAAATTCAGTCAGGTCTGTTGCCTATTCCCAAGATGGTGGACATATTGTCTCTGGCTCAAGGGACAAAACCATCAGGGTATGGAATGCAACCACTGGCAAGACAGTAGCAGGTCCATTCCAGGGGCACATAGATTTAGTCTGCTCTGTTGCCTATTGCCCAGATGACAAACATATTGTCTCTGGCTCTTGGGACAAGACCATTAGGGTGTGGAATGCAACCACTGGTGAGGCTGTAGCAGGTCCTTTCCAGGGGCATACAGGTATAATCCATTCTGTGACATATTCTCCAGATGGCAGACATATTGTCTCTGGCTCAGCAGATGAGACCATCAGGGTGTGGAATGCACCTACTCTTGAGACTATGCCAAGCCTATTCCAAGGGCATATGGGTTCAATTGTGTGTGTGACCTATTCTCCAGATAGCAGATATATTGTCTCTGGCTCACAAGACAAGACCCTTATAGTCTCAGATGTCACCACTGGTCTCACTGTGGTTGGCCCACTTCAAGGGCATACAGACATAGTCACATCACTTGCCTGTTCACCTGATAACATCCATCTTGCCTCTGGTTCTGCAGACAAATCCATCAGGATTTGGGATCTCATGTCTGGTCAATCCATTGGAAATCCATTCAGAGGACATACAGGCTTCATTCTTTCCATTTCTTATTCACCTGATGGCAACCATATCGTCTCTGGCTCTGAGGACAAGACAATCAGAGTCTGGAATGTAACAACTAGCCACTCTCATGCACTCCTTGGACATTTAGGCTGGGTGGTGGTTGTTGTCTTTTCTCCTAATGGCAAACACATCATCTCTGGCTCAGAAGACAAGACAATTAGAGTGTGGGATGCAACCACTGGTCATACTGTCACAGGTCCATTGCAAGGACACATGGATTCTGTTACATGTGTTGCATGTTCCCCTGATGGTATGCATATTGCTTCTGGTTCCTGGGACAAGACCATCAGGGTTTGGGGTGTGGACACTGGCATGCCAATCACAGACCCATTTGAAGGACACACAGATCCTATCAGCTGTCTCACCTACCTGCATCATGGGAAGCATATCATTTCTGGGTCCTTTGACAAATGTGTTCGAATTTGGAATGCGACCACTGGAGAGTGTGTGGCTGGTCCATTCTCCTTACATTTATTTCCCATCACTGCCATTTCCTGCTCCCCTTGTGAAAGCTGGCTTGTATCCAGTGCTTGGAGCACAACCTTGAACATGTGTACTACCACTACTGGTGAGTTTGCAATTGTATCATGTTGGATTCAATATAATATATCAATGTTCTGATAGGTCAATGTCCAACCTATATGGGCCAACTGGCAGCTGATGGGACAAAACTACAAGCTGGGGGGCATAGAGGTCCAATCACATCTGTTGTCTATTCTCCCAATGGCAAACACATTGTATCCAGCTCAAAGGACAAGACCATCATGGTGTGGAATGCAACCACTGGTGAGACTGTGGCAGGTCCATTCCAGGGGCATGCAAAGTCAGTCTGGTCTGTTGCCTACTCTCCAGATGGTACACATATTGTCTCTGGCTCAGCAGACAAGACCATTAGGGTGTGGAATGCAATAACTGGTGAGAATGTGGCAGGTCCATTCTTGGGGCATACAGAATCAGTCTGGTCTGTTGCATATTCCCCAGATGGTAGACATATTATCTCTGGCTCAGCAGATAAGACCATCAGGGTGTGGAATGCAACCACTGGTCATATTGTAGTTAGTCCATTGCAAGGACACACAGAATCAGTCTGGTCTATTGCCTGCTCTCCAGATGGTAGACATATTGTCTCTGGCTCTTGGGACAATACTATCAGGGTGTGGAATGCAACCACTGGTGAGATGGTGGCAGGTCCATTCCAGGGGCACACAGATTCAGTACTGTCTGTTGCCTATTCCCCAGATGGCAGACATATTGTCTCTGGCTCGAGGGATAGAACTATCAGGGTGTGGAATGGAATCACTGGTAAGACAGTGGCAGGTCCATTCCAAGGGCATACAGATGCTGTTCGGTCTGTTGCCTATTCTCCAGATAACAAATATATTGTCTCTGGTTCTGGAGACAAGACTATTAGGGTGTGGAATGCAACCACTGGTGAGGCTGTAGCAGGTCCTTTCCAGGGACACATGGGCTCAGTCCTTTCTGTGGCATATTTTCCAGATGGCAGGTATATTGTCTCTGGATCTTCTGACCACTGTATTAAAATCTGGAGGGCTAAAGAGCTTCTTTCCTTTCCTGATTTATATATTGATAGTGATCATTGGATCAAGTCTTCTGATGGTGCTTGCTTTGGCTGGGTCAGTCCTTTATGCACCCCTTATCTTCCTATCCATTCTCTGGTTATATCTTCTGACAGTGCTCTTGACATTGATTGTTCTGTGTTCGGAGAATCATGGATTACTTGTTGGAAATAGTTGTGCTATACTCACTTTCCCTTGTCATTTTTTCCATATCTACCCACAATGACATAGCTACCATGTAAGGTGAACAGGGAATGACAGTATTGCTGTTTCCAGTGTCCCAGTCAAAGATCCTCCCAATTCATCTCCAACACCTCCCAAACATCCACCTCCAACCACCATGCCACCTTGTGGTGTGACCCCAATCCCTGCATCCTCTTCTACATGTTTCCTCTAGTACTCCCTCCCCAGCATTCCTGCCATCCTCATCCCTCAATGCCAATACTGTCCATCCAAAAATGATCATCCTGGGGGGTTGCTACTCCCCTATGTCTGGGGATGATAATTGGGAGATATCCTCGGTATATGACCTCATCACATTGACCAACTTGGTTGGCTGACTCGGACACAAGTGCATGCATAATCTCCAAGTTATGTGATCCTCATGAGGACAAGCACAGTACATGCACAGTTATAACCAGGGAGTGAGATGGATCTGTTGTGCTGTCCAACACCAGTACAGATAACAAATGAGTTGATGATGCGATGGTGGGCAATAGGCATGCCTACACAGACAGGCGAGGATGAGGAGAGCGAGGCATGGCCTTGGGTGCAGAAGTGGGCAAGTTCTTTGCCCACGCAAGCACACACCATCGGGTCATCTTGTTTCATCTGCACGTCGGGTAGTGACTGAGACGCAGACATGTAAGCATGTGAATGCATGTGGATAAATGAACATACGGGAGCACGCTTCCATACTCCACATCGTTGAACGTTGGATGATGGATCATCAGGAAACGTCGTGTAGAACGTCGCGGACTTAGCCAGATCAGAGAGTCACGAGTCCTAAAGAGGGGTCCCTTTCGCGTGCGTACTGGGTATGCCGGTCAAGGCGACGGCCTCCACTGGATCGTTCATTGGCAAGTGAACGATAAAGAATGGCGAGTGCGGGGCCTCATCTATCATGCGAACGATAGAAAACGTGATGTACTTCTCTGGAAGAAAGCGGGTCGAGGACCCTATGGGGGCCCCGACCCATGCATCGGCGTGATATTTATTCAGCCATTCGAACCGCTAGATACAGAGATCAGTGGGTTGGTCCCGTATATCGTCGATGAGTAACAGAAACCTTCTTGCTTGGCGCACCCGACGACGAAGTGCCCACACCCTGTCACAGGATCAGCAGTCACATTCTTGTTGTCATGACATGGGATTCGATCTTCAAGACGTCGCTCGTTATCCCCTCCAATGGAAGGGTAACAGGCAGACCCCCCACCATACGTGACCTATATAGATGGATCTGCGATAACCTTAGAGAGAACAGACCAGTCACTGGAAATCGAACTATTAGTCACGATCTCGATAGACAGCTTCACTCTAGTCAACAGTGTCCCGTTTATTCCCGGATGTCTTGACCTGCATGAAGATGTGTGTGATGTAGCGACTACCAAAGCAAGCCGTTCCGCAGCCAAGAAAGTATGGTTGAGGGTATCGACGCCATCTTCCAGTGAGACCGAAGGCCTGGATCTGGTTTGACCTCGGCAATGGAAGCGGACCTAACCTGGAGATCACGTGATCGAGTAAGGATGTAACTGAGGAAGCATTAGATCATGTGAGCGATTACCGGGATTGTGCAGAAAGTCGTGTGTCTCCTAGGTCCCAAAGGGGCATCCCTTGCGCGCATACGGGATGGTGTTCACTGCCAGGTCGATGGCCTCGGCTGGATTATTCATCGGTAAACGAATGGTCAACTGTGTGCTCGCATCTTTCGTACGAAAGACAGTGAACGCGGCGTAACTTCCTGGAGGAAGGTGATGGCTGGGCCCCGTTTGAGTTCAAACGTCAACTTGGGTAGGTCGTGAGGTCATCTTGCAGTTATATTACCATGAGGTCGTCAAAGAGTCGTTCTATCGGGTGTCCATACAGGGGTATAATTATGTCGTGCTGGAATACAAGATGTGTGAACAAAAGTAGCCGGTATAATTCCCTATACTGCCACCTTGTTGGGTAACACGTCCCTTCTCAATGCTTCGTACTTGACTTCTTGGACCTCGGCGCGTTCAACGGTCTTGGTCAGCTTTTCCTCCCGTTCCTGCATGCGTTGTTCCATGCCTAGGACCAGGAGACGGATTTGTGCCATTTGAGACAATGTCGCCTCGATAGAGGCTCGTGAGGGTGCAGGGTCCGGCTCTGATACTTCTGGGGGCGCGGTGCCGTGGTTCAAGAGCGACGATCCCCTGGCACGCGCGACGTACGTCGCGGACGACGGCCCAATATCCAACACGGTCTAGGACCCGAACGTCCATGCAAATGCGTCAGACAGGGGAAGAGACGTGCCTGCCAATTCTCGCCCGCCAATTTCGCCAATGCCTGTTCGAGAAAGCGTTCTCGCATGCGCACCCGCTCGAGCTCGGCCATGCACCGCTCGTTTTCGCGCTGCGTCCCCTGGAGGATGAGGTCCAGGTTCTTGTACTCTTTTTCGAGGGACTGGATCGTCTCGAGGGGGGGCCTCAATGCGAGTTGGGTTTGGAGAGTGAGGATGGTGGATTGGAGCTGGCGTGGGGGTGAGATTGGGGTGTGCAGGGTGGCGAACGGGCGCACCTTGTCGTTCTCCCTGTCCTTGTCGAGGAGCTGTTTGCGGAGGGTGTCCTCGACGGGGTCGTCTGCCTCGCGGAGGGCGGCAAGGTCAGCGGGGTCGTTCGCGGGGAGGTTGAGGGACGTGCGATGGTACGTGCGGACGCTCTGGGCATGGTGCAGTCCCATGATGGCAGTCCGACTATGCCTGTAGGGACTTATCGGACTTTCAAGTAGACTATGGGACCTACCTTGTACGGTAGGTAATTTCCACGTTCTCAACTGAACAATCTAGTCTCATCAAACTCACAGCACGACAGAGAACCTGAAATCCCTCCTCAATGAGCATCTGATATTTTCCCTTTTGGTGGTCGAATACATATATTTTCTTTTCTAATGCAATGAAATGAGTCCTCCCGGGTCTGTGTTGTGATACACGCCGTCCATCCATATTTCCAGGTTCCTCGCTAAATTCATCAATTAATTCTTGCAAAATACAAACCCATAGTCGGATTGCCTGCGTCCTTGGGCGTATATAATCTTGGGAGAGGGTTCGCAAGGAATCTTTTTCCAACACAGCCTCGACGAGCTCGACGACAACGGCGAGTCGGCGACACCGCGCGTACACATGAACGACAAGCCTACGCTATACCCGGCGTCGAAGCTCGGGGAGTATACCGTCACAGGCGACATCACCGAGGGTACCTTTGGCAAAGTCAAGAGTACGTTCTGATGCCGATCTCCCTCTCGTTCCCCTCGTTCCCGGTTGATGCCTCGTCTTTTTCATCTCGCCAGTGGCAATACACACCATCACCGGCCAGCGCGTCGCCATGAAGTACATCTCCAAGGCGGTCATCCACATGACCAAGACCAAGACCCGCGTGCAGCGTGAGGTCGAGTACATGCGTGTCCTGCGGCATCCGCACATCGTCAAACTGTATGTCCACGCCCTGCTGATCGCCCGATCGTCACTCACCACCCTCAGATACGAGGTCATCTCGACCCCGACAGACATCATCGTTCTGGAGTACGCAGGCGGCGAGCTCTTCAACTACATCGTCAGCAACGGTTGGATGTCAGAGCCACGCGCTCGGAAATTCTTCCAGCAGCTCATACCTGGTATCAAGTACAGCTACAAATTGACGATCGTCCGTCGAGATTTCCTTGATGGCGACCTCAACGTCAAAATCGCCGATTTCGGTCTTTAAACGACTCCGAAACGATCTCACCTGATGTTCGAATGGGAACGGGACGATCTGGCGTTGCCACGATGCTGTCTTCGCCTTCATTGCTGGGGTTTTCGATCTTTTCGCCATCCTTCATAGCTGTCCGACCTTTGTCACGGCAACTCGACCTCCTTGGGCAAAGCAGCAACACTTTTCCTCCTTATTCGTCACGCAATCCTGCATCCTTCTCCGTTCGGGTCATCCTGATCTGTAAAGGACATCTGGAGGACGAACCAGGGCCGACAAAGCGATGCGTTGCCAAAAATGAAATGTCGCAGAGCCGCAGCACATATGCGACGCCGATGAGAATACGCTGCGTGACACAGGTCGCCCGGAGGTCGAGATGGCGTTCGTAGAATACCTAGGATAAAAAGGTATCTGTGAGGTAGTGATTCAATGCAGGTATCCCTTTGATTTACTCTCGGGGTGTTGGTGTCCTGGGGACTCGGAAGGGGTTCGGGAACGTGAGGTGTCCTAGGTGAGTACATCGAGCAGGCTGCGCTCGGTTCGCCATCGGAGCTCTTCATGGATTCCTTCAAGACCGCCGATGGTGCCGACTTTGGCGACGGCGTCTGCTTCAAGGGTGCATATGCACTCCTCGCCGTTAACAAATCTTCTTCCAAAGATACAGTCTCGATGTCCGTTCTGAACGAGAGGAGGTTCTCCGCCGGCCAGTGGTAGACATGAGCCCACGACGGTTGCTAGATGAAGATTTCAAAAATCTACCGACCCTGGTACGTCGCATAATGATGGCATGACCTGAATCGTGAGCAAGTAGATGAGTGTGTCAACTAGAAGTAAGTGCATGAGCTACTTGGGGGAACTGTCACCTTACTGCATTCAACGTGCCATCAGCCTCAGGTACTACCGCTTTGCGGTCGTCCCTCTCCGCATGGCCCCCCTCGCATTCGTGACTTAGGGCCCCTGTCCATCTATGTGCCTGTGTTCGCGAAGTTGCCGCCATCATTCTTATCCGCCAACCTCGCCGCCACACACGTCCTGCATTCGAGTGCTCCTTATGAACTGGACAGGTGCCGAGGGCGGAGGTGCGGGTAGTGCTAACGGGGAGGAAGGCATCTTGCCACATAAGGACGCGCGTGTCGTGTAGTTATTTCAATGGTGCGCGCCACGGTGGAGGCGGGATGAATCGGACCAGGTTGAGGCACGACGTGATATCGTAGAGAGACGCGCAGATCATCAGAGTCTTCGTGTGGCCCGGGCCGGTGGGGTGATGACCTCGACAAATTCACGACAATATCTCTTCATTTGGTAAATATTGCCCAGTCACTCATTCCCATTTCACACAATATTCTACAGTAACTTAGGCCTCTGATTTTCCCTTGAGTAGCCGGGATGGAGGAGGCCTTAACCCAGGAAACAACTTGCACGCTTCAGAGGAGTCACCTGGTCGATACCCGCAACCTTGACCGAATCTTGACCAAGATTGGTCGATACGTCTAACAAATTTTCTCAGTTTTCACCCCTGTTTTCATGTTTTTGTGTCTTCCGTGGTAGGATTACTGGCAAACCTGATTTTTTCTGTAGGTCAAGAAGACTCATCTGCGATGTACAGCCCACATACTCGTAAATCCTGTGGATTCTGTTTCGCCATCATGGCTGAGGAGATGGACGCCGCTATCACCGCCCTGAAAGCAACAGAGGTTATGGGGGAAATCATCACTGTTGAATTTTTCTGTGAATGGCGCCATAGTGTGTGATGTCTGTGCGTCGACCCTCGGAACACCTCCCCCAGGCCAGGCGTGGGCATGCACGGACACCAACACATGGACGTTACCATGGCCTTTTGTAACGTCATCATTGTAAGTTTCGGCGTCCGTTTGCTTTGAGACCTCGAACTGAGTTCTTAATCCACACGAGCTGCCTTACGATCCCAAGCTGTGATCGTGTTTACCGTGAATACGACCCTCGGAGGATACGTTGGGTGCGACTTCGACCGCTGCGGTCGTCATAACGATGGAAGTACCAACTTGGCAGGGCGTTGTCCACTGCTGGGTATCGACCTCGCTTTATATTCGTACAATGGTATTCCTTCGCCTGCTCGATTCATTTGCCGGCGTCTCTGTATTTTGACCTTGAGTTTGAGTACAATTGAATTTTTGTTTTTCTGATTCCGCGTGAGATGGTATACAACAGTAGCAGTCGGTATACCCGTCCGGATGCTTTTGCAGTGAGTACTGTACTCGGGGATCGAATTAGACTCACGGCGCGAATCGGACCGGAAGCTGTGCTAAGGAGCTGCGATCACGTGTTAGCTGACCCCATCCTTGTTCGGTCCCACGTCGAATATTGTTGCACACTCACTCTCCAGCTTTCGGGTCGTATATTTGTCCACCTGTCGACTATAACACTATGGATACAGACAGTCCGGCCCAACTCCCGGATCTTACTCCGTATATGTACTTATTTCCTTCGTCCTTCGGTTGGAATGTGCTAAAGCACCATAGTTCTAGGGCAAACACAATTACTATCAAAGGTGGGTTCGCAGTTTAAGCTTGAAGTGTGTCTGACTTGTTTTTCTAGACATCGAATTGCTCATTAAAAAACGGCCCAAGTTGCCCATTGTGAGGCGCTATCTCGTCCGGTTTTGTGCAGGCGACACCCCAAGACTGACGACGATCGCGAAGGAGGAAAATAATCGGGTTTTCTGGGGCGAAACATTGCTCTTGTGAGTGCGCGTACGTTGTCTTGATTCCTACCAGGAACTGAATGGCGTCAGCCATGGGGATGATCGTTCTGTCCTCGGCATCAAAGTCTATCAGAAGCGTCACATCGGGAAGCAGCGACTGGTCGGATACACTTCTGATACTGTCTGTGGGATTCTGGGAAGTTTGAAGGACGGAGGTGTGAAGATTCTCTCCATCGCATGTTCCACTGACTCAATTTCTGCGATCGAAGTTTTCGAACAGACTCTCAGAAAGGGTACTTCGGATGACTCAGGGCTTTCCGGGATCACAATCAAATATACGATGATCGCCAACTCGACTAGGAGCGACGATGCAAATCAATTTCAGGCCACCAGTCGGGGGACTGAAACGACTGCTGCTGCGCCAGTTGATACCCACACAAATGTTCTCACCCGGGTCCAGACGTCCGAGGATGTATGGAATGTTCTGTTGGGTAGAGTGAATTTATTTGACAAGATCGTGACCAATAATGCAGAGGTATTCGGTTTACAACGTTCTAGCTATCTACGTCGCGCTCTAATATCATCACAGATTCATCCATATGCATCCATATGCATCTCTGGCTTCGTCCGTGATATCAGCCGCAAATCAGGTTTGCCTGTTGCTATTTCTTGGCAATCCGCCCGTCGCTCATTACTGGAATAATTCAATAGGTGCTCGTGAACCATAAATGCCGAGACGATCGAATTGTCTGCTTAGCAGACACAATGGGCGAGCTCCTTATGTTCGTTCACGACGCCGATTCCTCAACGAAGATCAAAGCCCACACCAAGACCATAACACTTCTCATCCAACAGGTAACGGAGTGTGGGTACTTCGTTATCGAGTATGCCAAACAAGAAAGCTTCTGTCAGTTATCAACGGCGGTATCAGTGATACGTATCGCTGAACGCTTTCTAGGGAAGCGGATGGGAAAGTACACGATCTTGGATGTGCACGCACAGATCATGGCTTATGAAAACAAGTTTGAAGAACTGAAGATTGCACTTTTGCCGGGGGTTCCACTTTTGACCGGGATCACCGTCGTTCGTATGATGAATGCTGTGAAATGCACTGGTAGGTCTACTCCCGTTATTTAGAGACTTTCCTACTGATGACTGTCGTAGTGGAATCCGTCGACCCGAGCGACGTAGCAGGATTCGTCGACCTGAGCGACGTAGCGGAATCCGCCGACCCGAGCGACGTAGAGGAATCCGTTGACCTGGGCGACTCAGCGGAATCCGCCGACCCGAGCGACGTAGAGGAATCCGTTGACCTGAGCGACTCAGCGGAACCCGTCAACCCGAGTGACGTAGAGGAATCCGTTGACCTGAGCGACTCAGCGGAACCCGTCAACCCGAGTGACGCAGTGGAAGCCGTCGACCTGAGCGACATGCCGTACGTGGTTGGAGCTGAGTATACGCAGGAGAAGGGATGTCTTCTCGGGACACGCGAATCCCTACTTCGGGAGATATGCGACATCCTCAATAATTCCGATGAAGATGCGCCGCGGGTGTGTTTACTGATCGGGGTCGCAGGGTCGGGAAAGTCTGCAGTGGCTCATTCGATCGCTCGATTATATGATGGACAAAATCGACTGGGCTCTTCGTACTGTTTCTCCAGGGCAGACGCTGCGAAACGGAATCCCAAAAACCTTTTCAGCACGATTGCACGTGACCTCGCCGACTACGATATTCAGTTTGAGTCGGCCCTTTGGGAGATTGTGAAAGATAATCGGTTGCTGCGCACATCGACGTCCCCCTTGCGGCAGATTGAGAACTTCATTGTACAACCCAGTACACATCTTCATTTTATCGGTCCCCTGGTAATCGTCATAGATGCACTCGACGAAAGCGGCGATCGTGATGACCGGTGCCAACTTATTACTGCACTATCAACACACGTTTCCCAGTCTCAAATCCCGACGAATCTTCGGTTTCTGGTCACCACTCGCCCTGAAAGCGACATCCTTACTGCACTTCCGTCAGGCGGGGGCATTGTTCATAAATACATGGAGGACGTCCTCGGCGAGGTCGTCGATGGCGATATCAACAAGTTTATCCATCACACCGTTAACGAGCATCCGGAACGGGCATCCATAGATCAGGAGTCATGTCAACTACTCGTCGAACGTTCGCAACATTTATTTCAGTGGGCTGCGACAGCATGCAAATTTATTTGTGGCACTGACGATGCTAGACTTACTCTATCGCAGCGGCTCAAGATAGTCTTGCGAAATAATCCTGTCTTCACCGGACCTCTGGATGAACTCTACAAAAACATACTGGAGCATTTATTCACTGCTGGTCGTGCCATGGAATCATTCCGAAAAGTGATGGCCGTTGTGTTTGAGCTAAAGGAGCCACTGTCTCTTAACTCCCTGTGCTCCCTGTTCGACTCAGACGCAACCCTCAGTGTCCGAGTCGTCATCAAACGCATGGGATGCATGCTCGATGGGGTGCTCGACGACGACCACCCTATCCCACCACTCCATACTTCATTCCGCGACTTCCTACTTGACGCGAAGTGGAGCTCCACACTCCACATCCATATCCAACCCCAGGATTCCATCACTCTGGGACGAGCGTTGCTTGCCTGCATGCGGAAGATGCTCAAGTTCAATATTTGCGACCTGAAGGACTCACGACTCTTCAATGCTGCTGTCCCTGGCCTGTCATGCCAGGTGACCAAAGCTATTCCCCCGCACCTCGCATATTCATGCCTATACTGGATGGATCACATCATGCGAATCGACTGTACCCCAGATCTGTTGGACAATGTCGCCAATTTTTTCGAGATTTGTCTCCCCTACTGGCTGGAAGCTATCAGCCTCCTGTCCCTCTCCTCCCCACTGCCCATTCAATCTGCCATTGAGTCTTGCATAAGATTGTTAAGCTGGGCTAAGGTGAGACAGACATATAATTAAAGGGACAGGACTGAATGACATATGCCAGGGCCAAGGGGTTGCCATGCTTGCATTGGATATATCCCAATTCATCCAAGTGTTTGCTCCTGTGCTGCGAGAGTCCACCCCACTTGTACTTGTCGGCAATGCCACAGACACCATCAAGATCACCTCTGCATGAGCTCTGGCAACATTGATTGTTGGGACATGCCTTGACTACCTCTGGACAATTACTTAAATGGCCAACTGAAGTGCACACTCTGGCAGGGCACACAGATTGGGTCTCGTCTGTTGCCTATTCTCCAGATTGTAGACATATTGTCTCCAGTTCTTGGGACAATGCTATTAGGGTATGGAATGCAACCACTGGTCAGATTGTGACAGGTTCATTCTATGGGCACACAGGGGCAGTCTTGGCTGTTGCCTATTCTCCAGATGCCAAAAATATTGTCTCTGGCTCAACAGACAAGACTATCAGGGTGTGGAATGCAACCACTGGTGAGGCTGTGGCAGGTCCATTCGAGGGGCACACAGATTCAGTTTGGTCTGTTGCCTATTCCCCAGATGATAGACATATTGTCTCTGGCTCAGGGGATGAAACCATCAGGGTGTGGAATGCAACCACTGGTGAGACTGTGGCAGGTCCATTCCAGGGGCACACAAATTTAGTCCTTTCTGTTGCCTATTCTCCAAATGGCAGACATGTTGTCTCTGGCTCCTGGGACAAAACCATTAGGGTGTGGAATGCAACCACTGGCAAGATTATGGCAGGTCCATTTGAGGGGCACACAGAATCAGT
>JBBPLQ010000550.1:0-19151 GCA_038089855.1 Royoungia palumana
GATCCACAGGAACAAGAATGGAGGAAAGTGAGCTTATTTATGTTGGAAGTCTTCGTGGTGTTTGGCACACACTTGTATGTTTATTATCGCTTTCTTTATCTTGCCATAGCCTTCGGGTAGTCGTGCTTCTCAATGGTTCTGTAAGGAAAACCAGTCAATCCATGCTGTTTGCATACTACATAGCGACTCGGAAAGCCTCTCGTTTGATGCGCTCCAAGCTTGGGAACCAAAATAGAACATTCAAGCTTAGGGGGAAGCTCCTACGACATCACTGTATCACGACACAGGAAGTTGCTGCCAGTGACCACGCCAAAGTCATAGTGAGGGCCTAGAGCCACGGCTCGCATATGACAGATCACATATCGGCCAAGGACATCTGGATTCTAAACGGAACAAAAAGCCGCCCTGATGCATAACAGTACTTGGACGGCGCCGGTCAAGCAAGTCATGGTAAGCTGCCACAAGGTACACACCCCAGAAAGTGTCTTTGTCAATGAGACGGTGACTCATTCAGCCAATAAGGGGATCACCGTCCTTGCCCTTCTTTCATTACCCTACACCACTCCATGCACTGCCTCCTTACTCCTGCGAACACAGGCAACAACCTATTCGCTTCCTCCCACCCCTCTAGGTCACTCTCGCCAGGGTAGCCATTGCGAAGTGATGAGACAATTTCCAACCCGGGGCAAATATCGCTCAGGAAGGCTGCGACCGTCGGTGGAAACTTGATCGCAGACGTGATAAAGTCGCCACGTTGACAGTGACTGGTGAATCCGTTTCCTGGTCGCGACTTTGGCATCAAGGAATGTGGCTGATCAATTTCCATAAAATCCACCGCGAGCGCAAAGTCGACGAGCCCAGCACCACGTGACAGGAGTGTAATCAGTCCTCGGTGTGTCACTTGCGACTCGATTCCCCAGCCAAATTTCGCGTTGACAGAGAGTTCGGTCAGCCTTGGCCAGTGTTTTATCAGCGTCTCGATTGCGTTATCATCGAAGGAAATGTTACACATTGCATTGAACGAGAAAGAATCCACATTAGGGTGTGCGAGAAGCGGTTGGAATGTGGACAGAGAAATGTCTTGACGTTCATCTCTGGCTAGCCATTCGGGTGGCACCATAGTCAATGTGACTTGGGAGAGGTGCCTTGAGTCACAAGCGTTGGCAAGTGCGACAAAGAATGAATGGAATTCATCTTGAGTGCAAACGTCCACCGCTATGAAGGTTACTTTTCGTGGCTTGAAGTGCACAAGTTCCAAAAGGGACGTCAAGATCGGCAGCTTGCTGGCTCTCAGTGTCAGGACCTCGATAGATGTAAATGCGGGTGGGGAAAGATGGGGTTTTAGACTCTCCAACTGTAAGTCTTCGGGGAGCTCCAGTAAGAGCTCGATCAAGGAGAGATGACAAGACAGGTGGACGATGAAACGCTCATCGAGCCTGCCAGTGGTTGCACGACACTGGACTGATTCCAACGAGCACAGGCGTGAGACCGTATCATGTAGGACCTTTTGATTATCAGCATGCGGAACGCTGGAGGGCACTTCAGGCACGTCGGCAATTTGAATGCAAATTCTTCGCAACGATGGGCATCTTGAAGTTAACTGCATTGACATTTCAGGTGAACGCAGGACGAAACATGGCAGCATAGCGTCGACCAGAGAGTGGGTGAATAGCAACTGCAAAAGTGGTGCGTACTCTTTCTTCGCTGCTCTCCAGACGAGGGTTTGGAGGCATGGGACAAGTGGGCCGTAGTGCGGGGGATGGGACAATGAAAAGATGACATTACTATCCAAACTTGCGCAAGACCCAGGTTCAAAATCAGTCAAAGATCGGACTCGAGAGGAGTATCTGAAGAAAACCTCCCAGTCACTAAGTGTCATGGGTCGTTGGAACGTCTGGTCTAGGTAAGTGGTGCGTATGACTCATTGGCGACATATGGCGACATACCAATGATGATACCGTCCTTCTAGGTGTAAGTGACCATGGAATTGTCGGACTGGATGTAATTTTCCATAGGTTTGTCGGAAGACACCGAATGAGGCACACGAGCGAAGTCAAGTTTGCCCATAGAACGTCCAGAGCAGCATTGTTGAATGTTCGGCAAGTCTGCGCGAGTCTGGCTAATGAAGCCTTGCCCTGAGGTCTTTTGTTGAGCTCGCGAAAGATGGTATATTGCACTTCATCGATGCTCAAGCATCTGTGCATCTCCGTGTGTCTAGGGCCAGGGCTCGTTGAACGTCCTGATAGGAGCTGTCCTGCGGGTTCCATGGATTTTGACTGGTTTGAGTGACGTTGAGAAATAATCAAGACTCGTTGAAACTTGAGGCCCAAATGATCATCGATCAATATCTGAACGCTCACGGCGCCACATTCCGAACAACAGTTTGCCTCCACTCACACATCGATCATGCAATCCCCTCCCGAACGTGGGACAGTCGCGATGTAAGTGAGAAATCAGGACGTATGCTACTTCGCCCGTCTCATCGTTGGTTTGTCGCAGTCGTTTTTTTTGTCAACATATTTGGCTAGGCCCTTCGGCTCTTCACCGGCACCAGAGACCTACAGTATCATGATGCAGTTCGAGTCCATAGTGCCTAGGACCTGTATCCTGTGACTGCAA
Source organism: Royoungia palumana (assembly GCA_038089855.1). Classification (NCBI taxonomy): domain Eukaryota; kingdom Fungi; phylum Basidiomycota; class Agaricomycetes; order Boletales; family Boletaceae; genus Royoungia; species Royoungia palumana. The sequence continues at coordinate 2,620 of JBBPLQ010000550.1, forward strand.
ATTCGTGTCGGTACGGGCCGAGTCGGCGATCAGGTGGCCAGACTGGACCACATGTAACCGCTCGGCGAACGAGAGTGTTGTTACATATCTGTCGCCAACCATCACCGAGTGGTTCACCCCACAATGCAGTTTCTCCAGCTCCTTGTCTCTGTCTTATTGGTCACTAGGACTCGTGCAGCAAGCCTTCAACCGCAAATCCCGTCTCTACAGCTGTTCATTCCCGATGATCTTGGCGGCTCTTTCATCTTCAGTCCAGAAACACAAATTTTCGTGGAGGAAGTTTTTGCGTCCCGACGCAGCGGTTCTCAGTTTGACGCGCCCACCCTACTTGACTTTGCGGAGTTTTTCCGATTCGACCTAGTCCAACTAACGTCATTAACACTCCCCCAAGTTCGAGTTGTATCGTTCGACCGGAATAAAATCACCCATGATAATTCCGTTGTCATCACACTTGACGCATCAAGGAATCATACGCTCTACTCGGGTGCTGCTACGCCGGAGGGTTATGACTTCACTATCTCAAATTCCTCGTATGTAATTGCTGGAAGTGGGCCGATCGGCGCATGGTGGGGAACAAGAACGCTGCTACAACAGCTCGTGCTATCCGGCCCAGGAACCAATGGCGTATACGCCATTCCGGCTGGGAACGGCACTGACAGTCCGGGCTGGGAGGTACGAGGCTTCATGCTTGATGCTGGCCGCCACTGGTACACGACCGAATTCCTTGGTAAGCATCTTGCCGTGCGAGCTAGCTCGCCCTATTAATCCACTTCTCAGCCGAACTCTGTACCTATGCGTCTTTCTTCAAGATCAATGAATTCCACTTGCACGCATCTGACAACCTGTGGATTCCTTCGCTGCTCTACGGTCCTGGATGGCGTTCGCTGTACTCAGGGTTCCGATTCCGACCACCCCGAACTTCGCTAGTCTCGGGTCTCGTACCTCATCGGAACGAGTCGTGGAGTTTGGCTGAGTTCGCTGATCTGCAGTCACATTGCGCGCGACGTGGAGTCACCATTGTACCTGAGATTGACACACCAGGTCATTCCTTAGTTATATCGCAATGGCTTCCCGAGTTGATGCTGAACGGGACACCGGACTCGCTCAATCTGAGCTACCCCGAAACAATACCTATCGTTCAAAATATTTGGTCCCAGTTCCTTCCTTGGTTTTCATCGAACGAGGTTTCTATCGGTGCTGATGAATACCCGTCGTCATTCGCATCCGAATACGTCGCATTCGTCAACGAGATGTCGACATACATTGAAGACGTTAGCGGGAAGCGTATTCGTACCTGGGGCACGTTCGAGCCAAGTGATACCTCTGTCTCAGCCAACGTGACAATACAGCATTGGGACTTCCCCGCCTCTTCCATTCCTCTTGATCTTCTTAACTCTGGCTATCGCGTAATCAATTCTGAACAAGCTTTCCTTTACCTTGAGGGGAAGATCCGAGGGGAAGGTGGCTTCCCTCAGACACTTAACGTTTCCTTACTCTTCTCCGGCGTAGGTGCGGCTGGCGGTGGATGGGGTCCAAACATCTTTACTGTGAATGACCTCGCAAACAACACAGCCTATGGTAATCCGGGAATTCGAGGTGCGATCTTTGCGCTTTGGAACGACTGGGGCCGAATGCTACGACGCCCCTGGAGACGTATTATCAATTCTCGCAGTCTCTGGCTGTGTTTGCAGAGAAGACTTGGGCAGGTTCTGGGATCCGCTCCACGGAGCTGGGGATGGCACAATTCGAAACCGCCTATCCCCCGCTCAACGCCCATGCCCCAGGACAGAACCTTAATCGTGCTGTAGCGGGCAAGAAACCGGGCGAAGTCATATTTGCGTTTGAAGGCCTTCTATCGATTCCACTTCACACAGGCGTGGAATCTGTCGGTCCCCCATATACCCTTTCATTCCGCGTACGGCCCCGCGCTGGCGATGTGCAGACGACAAGGGACATCACAAGCGGCGAACTATTCAAGGGGACGGACTCGTCGTTGTACGCGTCTTCTCTCACGTTCTCTTCCAACGCAGAATATTACCCGCTTCCTCCCCCTTTCCAACTTGAACCGGATGTTTGGACGAACGTAACCATTCAGGCAACTTGGGATTTCACGTGTGTGATCGTCGTTGAATCCACGGGCAATCGAATAGAGAAATATTGGTATCAAACCACTCTAGACATTTGGGGCGATTATCTCACGCAGGCCAACATGTCCTTTGCTGCACCATCAGCCACTGTCGGGAGCGAAGGGTTTAGAGGTGACATAGCCGACGTTGTGTTGCGTATCGATTGAATGCGATCTCCCACGTTTGAGCATTTGACACAATACGTTCACGGCAGACGTTGGCAAGCGGCTGATCGGAAAGTGATGAAATGAAAGTCGCACCCAAGATAAAGCGTTTCGGTTGCTTCCGAAGACTTCTTGCCCTGGGTGTCGTAGCTGACCATAAACGTGAGTGAGGAGACTGATCTCTCCTCTATTTTTTTCCCCGACACCCCCTCCACGAGATGGCAGTGTCTGCTGCACCCCAGATATCACTGAGCAGTCCGTCAACTATCTGTGAAGAAGTAAAGTGAGTTTGGGCTTCCTTCTGCAATGGGGGTTTGTCAGTCATCCTGTGCTAAAATTTCCAGGGATCAGTTCAAGACTGGTCCAAGTGTTGCAGGACCTCCATTCTGGTCAGACGTAATAACGATAACAACGATTCCATACAGCAACCCAGAATGTATCGGGCATACAGGAAATCTTCAGCTATTGAATTGGCCTTGCAAATCCACCGTGCGAGAGTGTCGCGAGATCATAGGAAACCGGAAGCCACTTTTACACTGCCCTCTGAGCAACACTCGAAAATGAATTCTTCCATTGTCAAGCTGTATGGGCCAACCAGTGGGTTCATTTCGTTACCTTTAGTTCCTGGTTCACAAAGGCAGTGCAGAAAACGATTGTCGGTCTTGTCATGTTTGTGTCGAGACACTCAGTATCGAATGAGTGGATCGGCTGACGATAAAAGACGCCGCATTCTCCATACGATCTTGTGGTACGCTCTAAACCAGAAAGTATGTCCCCCTCGATTATTATCGCGTCGTCACGGTCATCGATTACGGTGCGTCCTGGGCGGTCGTCGCCGTCTGCGATGCATGGGTATGGGGCTCCCGCTTCCCACCTTGTGCCTGCTCGGTCACCGGTGTATCTACTCCCTCCTGGCGGAGCCTACCCTTTCCAAGAACCTCGAGTGTATTGGCCATGTCCTCATCAGTATCCCTTCGCGTCTCGTTCTTTTCAACTTCAAGGCCAGCAGTACCCACCGCCGAGTCCCACGCCAGCGCCGGTGGTATCGAACACGTGTCCGCAATGTTGGAGATACCGTCGGCATCCACAACATCAATTCTGCTCCATCACGTGCAGTCAGTATGCTGCCCTTTTTGCGCCGCAAGTGAAATATCTTCCACCGCATCACGAAGTGTACATCGGAGGTCCGTGTCCGCACCGTCTCTCGGCAGAGAAGTCTGATTTGGACTGCCATTTTCTAGTCGTAAATCAGTTCATTACACGGTGGACGTCATCGCCCTGTCCAAACGTGCTGGGGGTGTATCAGATTACCTGGAAGGACACGGTGCGAAGGAGCTTCGAACAATATAGGTATGACGTTCGTCCCCCCACGCTTGATTTGATCGGCTGAATCTCGAACAGGGATGCTGTCGAGGCCCAAGGGAGGTTCAGTTCCACGGGATCTTCACCAGGAAACGAGCAGAAGCGATTCCGTGGTACGAACCGCGCATGTACCCTGGGCGAGCGTGGAAACGTCATCCCGTGTCACAACGAGGCATGCTTGACTTGTGAGGCGATTCGGCACGGGTTCGAGCCGCACTTGCGTCGGAAGCAGAATATTCCATGGTACGCTTCTCTGCGTCATGTGGCGGCCGCAGCAACGCGTAACCCTGTTCTTTCTGATCGTGACACCCGCCAGGAATGGAGCTGGCATTCGATTGGGAGCGGGCATCTACACAGGCTATGCGTCGTCCAAGTAAGCGCCCTTTTTTTTTTTTTTGGTTACGGTCGCAGGGCCTCATATGAACCTTCCCAGGGCTGACGAGTATGCCTCCAACTCGCACGATCCTGGCTCGAACGTCAGAGCTATGCTCGTGTGTCGCGTCGTGATCGGCAAGCCATATGAGGTCTACCAGGACGATCCGACGATCCGGCGTCCGCCTGCGGGGTATGACTGCGTAGGTCCTACGTCTGATGGATGCGTTTTTTCCACCGTCCTCACGTACGATGCTGTAGGTCCTTGGAAAATCCGTGCCAGGCGGCGCCTTTACAGACGACGAGTACGTGGTGTATGACGCAGATGCGATACGTCCCGCATACCTCATCTTGTACGAAGGGACGGCGGCAGCGGGACGAATGATTGAATAATTTGCCGACCGCAACCACGTGCTTGAGCCACCTAGACGGCGTCAAGTCCGCAAGTACTCGCACTCCCCTTTCTTTCCCATGCCTCTTCTCTTCATATTTGATTGCCGAATTGCGGGGTCGGCTCTTCGACGATGCGGCCGACAGCGCGGTTCCAGATATGTATACCATTCATCGTGGAAGCTGAAACGAGTCGTCTTTATTGGAGATCTCCTGCGACTAAATATACCACACGGACGGCTAGAATCCCAACCCTCAAGTTGCACCCCCACATTTTGCCATTGGAATTATGTAGAAATGCGGCATTTGTAGCATTATTGCATGCATGTCTTTTTTTGTCCAACAATCTACGCGTATATGCTTCGAACCCTATCTAACGATAAAATGATTTTCAATTTCTGATATACGTTCACTGGTAGAATGCTGTGATGTGCTTCTAGAAGGGCTGCGCTAGTATCACATCAGAAAAGAATTTGGTCCTGGAAGCCGACGAGATGTGATTCAGATGCTCGGTGGTGAAAGCTCTACTACTGGCCATGGCGCCAGTACTGCTGATAGACAGATAAGCCTAACCTTTTTCAGAACTTTTTTTCGGCCCATGATAACGCCAGCGTTATGACTGCCTTATAAAGTCTGCTAATCCTTTTTTGAACGTTACAATTCATTATAAGTTATAAGTAATATCGTTATAATTTATGGCAAGTCATTCCCAGCTGCGCAAAAAAGTTGCGATGCCGTGAAACCGAGTTTGAATGAGTCATCATGCATCATGAGTACATTTCTGATGCACGCTGCAGCGCAAAGGCACATGAGTGGACTCGCTAGTGCATGGCGCATGTCAAGAATATTAGGCATGACCAGTGACTTACAGAGCGCAGCACGAGCGCCGTTGAACGCCTGATTCGAAACCAACAATATCGTAGAGACTCGCCAAAGTACGATGAAGGACTTGCGACGCAGAAGCGCCCACGTGCCACGCGCTATCGGCCCGCTTCGTTTCGTTGAAGCTGCCAAACGTCTCACAAAGCGTATGCAGTCATCACGGAAGGGGCAATCGAACAGGCTATCGCTACCAAACGCCCGGTTGTGCCACGTCGACGGTCGGGTCAGAACATGACTCGTGATTCGATCCACTCGCGAGTGCCGTCATCTCTGTTTGTCATGTTCTCAGATGCGTGTGAAATACGTTTCAGCGACGAGTCGCCGGCCATGTACCACGTTATTGTGATAAGAGCGACAACGAGTTCGCGGGACACGTTTTCGACGTGCAGAAGCGCGGATTTGGTTCGGCCGGTGTAGATGAGATAGGAAGGTGTCGTGGTGCGAGCACGTCATGCTTATCGCGCGACGATGGCAACATTCGAAAAACAAATCAAGTCGCCCTCGAGGGGAGTCGGAGCATGGAACAGCGGCCCTTGTTGTGTAACCTGAAAGCAATTTATTCAATTTATTGGCAGGGCGATATGGGGTGTGTCAGGGCGGAATTGCTGCGGAACCCGAAGCACGACTGCTGGGGTGCCGTGCTGTGATAAGGGCCTGCGAACGGGCGATGCGCGCGTGTTCAGTGGGCCGGAGACGGACGGATTAGGCGTGCAACGAGGTGGAGACGCGGACAGGGGCTATTGCCATCACGACCTCGTGTGACAGCAATCGGCCAATCGGAGACGGCGACACGCGTGACGTACCCCATGTGTTAAAAGACCGGACGAGTCGCGCGGATTCCCCTCTGAACCATGCGCGGTCTGACGACAGTCACCCTCGCCTTGGCGGGTCTCGCAGCACACGCCCTCGCTCACTCTGCCCCACCTCCCCTCCAACGCAGAAAGTCCCTCGGCTTTGGCCCTGACCTCCCCCACGCCCGCTTCGAGTCTGCCCCGCTCCGTGCCTCTGCCGTCGACGTCGCCAAGGACCCGTACGTCGTCGCACGCGAGTTCTTGAGCCACCACAACGACCCCGACAACGGCCGCGCAGTCGTCGTCCGCCCCGACTCGTACACAGACACAGCCACTGGCGTCACCCACGTCTACGCGAGCCAGCTCATCGGCGGCATCGAGGTGGCAAACGCCCGCGTCAACCTGAACGTCAAGGATGGCAGGGTCCTCAGCTTTGGCGACTCCGTATGTCTTTTTCGTCCCTCCCATTGCCCGCCGACGTCTGATCCGTTGGCGCAATCCTAGTTCTTTACTGGTCAAGTCGCCCAGAATTCTCACGTCCATGTCCACCCCCACGCCCACCATTGCGCTCAACTCTCTTTTGCCCTTGACGCCCACCGTTCCCTCGTGCGCACCCCTCTCACTTCGGCCGACCGCGCACGAGTCTCCCATGGACTCGACACCCTGCAGCACCTTCATGTCTCAAACTGTGCCAACGTCCCCTCTGTCTCCTCCCTCACAGCCACCACCGAGGTCGACATGGATCCAAGACGGCCCCTCTTGGCTTTCCTTGCATCCGCTCTTCCAGAGAACCATCCCGACCTCGCCTCCTTGAAGGACAGCCTCGAGGACCATGTCAGCGGCATCGTCATGACCCCACAGACGCATCTTGTTGGGGATCATACTTCGGTTGCCATGTCCCTGTCCAACGTTCCTGGCGCAGTCAGCGAGGTCAAGGCCCGCATCGTTTGGATCCAGGTCCCCACGGAACATGGCCTCAAGCTCGAGCTGGTCCACCGTGTACGTGTTCATCGTGTACCGCCTTCCGTCCTGTTGACCCCGTGTCGTACATCATCAGTTTGAGGTCGAGATGGAACACAACTGGTATGAGACCACCGTCACCACCTCGATACCCCACCGCATCGTCAGTGTCGTCGACTGGGCGAGCGACTCTCCCACCCCAATGCCTATCTTTGAGGGTGAGTGCGGACTTGATCCATGGTCCGCAATCATCCGAGCCTGACTGTCGACCCTCCCCGATATCCCACAACCTGTCTTAAACTCATTTTTAAAGACGATCGCCTTCCTAATCTCGGCGCTTTCGTTCCTCCTGGATCGAACTTTGACCCGGTTGCTTCTGACTCCCTGCGCGGGCCGGGCAGGAGACTGGGTAAAGCTGCCGCAGGAAAGAAGGGTGAGTGCATACACGCTGGTCGTACGGCACGAGTTCGTTGTTGAGCAACTCTTCACAGGTGCCAAGTCTGCCCCGAAGAACCCCGTACCAGAGTTGACCAAGTCGGCGTACTTGGTTTTCCCATGGGGCACGAATGACCCTATAGAAGCTGCAGTCAAGAAGGCTGCGAGCCACGGCGAACCTAGTACGTGTGTCGTCTTTGCAAGCTTTTCATTCCCTAAAGGTTTCTCAGCGGGGGCTGAATACCCCTTGTCGTATGGTAGAGAACTCGCCAAAGAACTGGGTGATACCTTTGCTTCCCCCGCCGGTTGGCACACGCTTCCTTGCCCCAATGATCCAGCCACTGGCCTGGAGAACCGAGCTGCCTGCGGTGAGCACTTGACCAGTAGCCACTTGGAAGTCTAACCTGGATGAGAAATAGGTTCATATTGGCGCACCACCGATACGACGTGGGGTAACAATGTCTTTGCCCACGAAAATTGGGAGGGCAGGAACGGTTGGATGTACAATCAGCGTCCCCTTGGTACTTCTTGTGCTCACATTCACTGGTCACTAGCTCATGATCCGTCCAGCCGAATCAGATTCGCTATTTGCATACCCTTATTCCCCCGAACCAGCAGACAACCAAATCGACTCGATGGAGCAGGCAAAGGCCCACATCAATGCCACTGTAACGCAGCTGTTTTATACGAGCAACATGATCCACGATCTCTTCTACCGGTCAGCATATCGCTCGTCGTCTCACTTTCGCGTACTCAATCCATCTTAGCTACGGCTTCAACGAAGTGGCCGGCAACTTTCAACAGTTCAACTTCGAGAGAGGTGGTGCGGAGAACGATGCTGTGATTGCAAACGCACAGGATGGAAGCGGGTTCAACAATGCAAACTTCATGACCCCTCCTGACGGGCAGAATGGGTTCGTACAAGTTCGTGGCAACTGCATGCTGCTAAAGATCGTTCTCTTGTTCAGCCGATGTCGCATGTACCTTTGGAACACTGACTCCCCCTATCCCGACGGGGACATGGAGGCCGGTATCGTCATTCACGAGTTGTCTCACGGCCTCTCCACTCGCCTTACGGGTGGACCGAAGGACTCTGGATGTCTCGGTTGGGGAGAGGCTGGCGGTATGGGTGAAGGCTGGGGAGGTTCGTTCACGACCCATCACTTTACTGGATGATACTAATTAGCTTTCAGATTTCATTGCTACCTCCATCCGTTCCACCTCGACTTACACGGACTTCCCCATGGGTGCTTGGGCTGCCAACCAATTGACAGGCATTCGCAACTATCCATACTCTACCAACATGGACATCAACCCATCGACATACGAGACCCTCGACAAACCGGGTTACTGGGGTGTGCATGCCATTGGTGAAGTCTGGGCCGAAATGCTGTGGGTTGTTCAACAACGGTTTATCGCCAAGCATGGCTTTTCGGAAACGCTCTTTCCTCCTGCTCCCGATGCGGATGGAACACTCCCACCCAACGACTTTTATAGACCCCAAACGTTCAATCGCCTCACCGGTCTACCCAATCCACTCATTCCCAAGCACGGTAACACCTTGTTATTGCAGCTCGTGCTCAATGGGATGAAGTTGCAGCCCTGCTCGCCCAGCTTCTTCAATGCCAGGGCCGCCATCATTGAGGCTGACAAAGTGTTGACTGGCGGCGAGAACTTTTGTGAGATTTGGGAAGGGTTCGCGGAGAGAGGGTTGGGCGTTAATGCCAAGGTCGTCGGCAGCTCACCATGGGGCGGAGGAGAGCGCACGAACGTCGGTCGCCCATTTCGTTTGTTGCCTTCATCTCACTGACATATTGCAAAATAGGGTGTCAGAGTTCCATCTCAGTGTCGTCCCAACGAACCAGAACCGGAGCCGGAACCGGAACCAGAACCGACGCCTGAGCCCACGCCTGGTAATCCCGATGACTGCCCCGTCGATTTCCCCTGGTGCTGGCTCAAGAACCGTGTCGGAAAGTGGGTTCCAAGATTACCCTGGGGTTACAACTATTACTATTAATTCCCGCTCGCGGAAACGCATGGATGATCGAGCAATTACCCGCATATTGTGTGCTAGTTACAGTGCTTCACGATGTGAGTTACTGGAATTGTTGAAAATGAAACAGTCAAAGTCTTGCTGGCGTGCGCCGTGTAAAGCGTTTGACGTGCCCACGCGGAATGGCTCGGAATCTAACCTATTGGCACACATGCTCAACTCGAAATCGGACATTACATCATGAGTTGACTCGAGAGCGGATCTCAGCGGGCGGCGTGGGATGAACCAACGCGTTTTCCCGCATCCTTGGTTCTCGGTGGCGCGTCGAGCGACAAGCGGGGCCCATGATGTGCAGCATGCAGCGGAAAACTGGCGTGCTCAGGTATCGTCCTGCTGCGTTCCTCATCAGAAGCGAGGCGACCACGTCGTCAAGCTCGACCCGAAAAGTCGGCGTCGCTCTGGGCTGGATCGTGGCGGGACGCACTGGCAGGGACCGAATCCGGACAGCACCGCGGCAGTCGGGAACCAACACGATCGCGGACCGATACGTGCGGCCATCGTAGGCGATCCCGCCAGCTAACCACCCGGAAGCACGCGCGCCTTGACGACGACGGCCGTCGCCGTCGCGGCGTGCCCCGTGTCCGATCCGACGCGTTTCGACATGCCGAGCTGGGTGGTGCACAGCACGTGCCGGCTCCCCGACCGTTTCCCTCGACCGAGCGCGTCGACCGCCATCGTCGTCTCGTCGACCGTCGTCGGCGGTCGAACGGCCTCGACGTGGCAGTCGGCCGACAGGGCGTCCATGACCGACTTGGCGAGCTGCCCCGCGGTGGCGAGGACGACGGACATCCGGCGTCGGGACGTCGACGCGAGCAGGTCTTGAGCGGTGGCGGTGCAGGGGGCGCAACCGGCGGCGACGACGACGTCAGAGAGTCCGTCCATCGTCTGCGCGACGAACGCGTCCGGGTTGCTCGAACAGGTGGGCGAGAGACAGGACACTCTTTTTCAGGGTCATCGTGGAGTGAAACACGCGAAATGGTTGGGATTCTGTGCCGCCCGTCAGCGGATCGGACGAGGAATTCGAAACTGGGATCGTCGTCACCCGAGTTCTGTACGGCCCTGTAGAGCTTGCAGAGGACCTAGTTGGGACCGCTCTCCAAGCACCACAAGGACATGACGCCGCACAGATAGTAGTTGAGATAGGCACGAAACGCAAGCGGAAGATACGCCGCCACATCGTCGCGTGAGTTGCTCCGTATGCGGTTCACCAAGGGTTGACCGATACGTTCCGAGACTCTCCGTGCCGCAGCTGTCTGTTCCTCCGTCGCACTCGTATCACGGGCGTGGAAATTGCGCGTTGCACGATCTGCCATGAATACGGAACTCCACTGAATGCTTTCGTTGAGCCGCTGGAGGGTCTCGATGATATTCATCTCCGCACGTGCGTCCACTTGGGTGATGAAATGCTGCACGGGAAATAGAGTGCGTTGACTTTCAGCGACGACAGACTTGAGTCGTCTGAATTGCTCGTCGTACCATTCCCGGGTCCTGATGATTTGAGATTGAGAGAACTCGAGCTCCTCGCGGACGACGATAAGCTCCTGTGAATCGCGATGGCGTTCCTCGAGTTCCTTGTGCGCAGCGACGAGTTCCTTTGTTTTGTCCGCATCGGAAAGTTTCCACCGGTCCACTTCTGCAGTGAGTACATCGATTTTACGATCTTTGGCTTCGTTATATGCCTTCAAGGTTTGGAGCTCCTTTTGAGCCAAAGTTAGTTCGTGCGACTGCGCCTCGTAGAGGCCTTGAAGTGTTGCAAGTTGATCCTTGAGCTTTTGAGCGGCCTTCTCGAGGCTGGCCATAGTTTCATCTGATAGATTCGAAAAACGGCGTCAATGTGATGATGGTAGGTTCGATAATACACGGACTTGACTGCTCGTCCTGTGCACGAGGGAACGTGGTTCTTTCCTCGGGGTCCAAATTCTGCTGAATCGTGAGCTGCAATCGCGCATAGTGTTGGGCTTGATAATGCAAATACACCTACATTGTGAACATAGCAACAAGGGAGAATATCAGCCAGCTTCTGGACGGTGATCGTCTTGCCATGACCGATCGCAATGTCATAGTTTTCCGACGTCGCCATCGCTCTGACCCTATCATGGTAGTTGAGGTCGGATCCGATCTTCATGCGTGTCGTCGTATCCCAGAATGATATCGACGACTCGGCAGAGGCTGCTATGAATCTACGATCGCTTGACAGAGAGATGCATCCACGTTTGTCTACGCCGTCGGTGCGGACAGGCCATTATGCGAGCGTTTCTCCAGTGGATACATCGAGATGGTGGATAATGCCCTCGAAAGAGATGACATAGAGGTGTGTTTTGTGGTCCCACACGAGACACTGGTTGAGAGATGAGCCAACTTTGATTGGGAACTCGACGAGCGGACGGCCGTATTTTGTGTGGTAGATGCGCACGGACTCGCGACCCCACGTCGCGGTGGCGAGTAGACTTCCGTCGGGTGAAAATTTCACCGAGGCCAGGTCGTTGTCGTGTTTTTAGCGTCAGCAGACGTTCGCCCGTGCGCCGCAACCAGACGCTGACAGTCTTGTCATTCGATCCGCTGGCGATTTTAGCCCCGTCTTGAGAGATGTCCACCGCGTATATCGCCTCTGCGTGTCCTCTCATCTCGCCCGCCCGCTCGTGGTTCCATGCACCCCACACCATGACATGTCCCCGACCCAATCCGGCCATGATCCACTTGCCGTTTTTCGATATGACAATGTTGGCGGCGATCCTTCCTGCATCCAGTACCGGCACCCCGACTTCCTCACCATCTTCCAGTTGCAATCGTCGAATCTTGCCTCCCCATCCTCCGCTCAGAATGTGTTTGCCACCCACGAGGAATGCGACCGAAAGAATGATTTCTCCCCCATCGATTTCGAGTATGGCTTTTCCGACACCGCGACGTCGCTGATCGGTGTTGGAAGAACCTCGTCTATTCAATGTATGGGGCCTCGAGTCGATCAGTGTCGACTCTCGGACTTTCTCGCCTTGATCTTGGACTGGTCGTCGCTCCGCTCGGTAGGCGCCAATGAGGTGGCGTGAACCCCCCTGTGATTCTTGAGTTTTCATCAGGATCCCGCTGTCGATTCTCTTGTGCACTTACTCACCCTCATTCAAGGACGTCACGGGCGATGCTGGAGACATCATTGTGGTGGAAACGACAAAGATGCGCGGACGGTGATTTGCAACCGCCCCCGCGTGCTCCTGTGTCTTATCGATATTCGTCTTATGTCCTCAGTACTTGTTCCAATCTGGATGCACATATTGCAGTAGCATGGGGGGACATATCCACGGAATTATGAGGACCCGGGGCAGAGTATGCATCTGTTGGTCTCTACTGATCAGATGCCCATCTTTGCTGATTTGTCGGCAAGTTCCGATTCGGGGTCACATCTGTTTCTCGGTCACAAAACAGTCGCCCTCGACTAACATGATGTCGCGTAAACTCCACCCGTAGTTCTATATATTGTCATAATGTTTTTCTTGTATCAGATCAGACCTGATGCAGATGCATGATGTTTATCATCCTGTAAACGAGCCGACCATCCTCGCGACACGCAAGAGTCAACTGCAGGCCACAGGCCCTGCCTTGTCCAGTTCCCCGGAGACCAATACGAACCACTTTCAAGGTTGGGTGACGAGAGGCACATTGCAGCTCCCTCCTATCCTCCAATCACTCGAATCTAGCCAGAGCGACAATAGTAGTCTCTCCGTGCTTGTGACCATCACACTCCATACCAAGCAGAAGACATCCATGTCGGTACCTCCAAACGCGTGCTAGTACGATTCAAACAGCCGAAGAACTTGAACGATTCAAGCTCTTGACCCTTATTCGGGAAACAACGATAGCTAGAAATTATCGGAAAGAAATGGACTTGTGGCGAAGACGCTCTGAGACCTCAATGCACCAATCCCACTTCCTACCGTGCGATAACCTTGGTCTTGACCAAGTTTGTCGTCGTCAGGGTATTCTTCTTGTTTAGTCCGACCTTCGACTGCGTGATGGCCTAATGGTGCACAACACATTCCGACCCCTTGACCCTTTTCCATAACCAATGGACTCAACCCCCATATTTGCTGGTCGAACGGCTTCGGGGTGGTAGTCGGCCGACAGGGCATCCACGATCGACTTGGCGAGTTGTCTCGCGGTGATGAAGGATATCCGATGACGGCATTTTTTCTTTGCAGCGGAGGCGGAAGGCGCACAACCAGCCACGACGATGACATCACAAGGCCCATTCATTGCGAGCGCGATAAGCATACCTAGGCTGCTTGAACAGGACACTGAGGTGGGGGCGTAAGTAAGGGATCTCCAGCGGTCGCCTCAGCGAGAAAATTTTGCGCGGGACATAGTGTACGCAGACTTTCCTCGGCGATGGACTTCAGTCGTCTGAACTGTACGTCGTGCCATTTCCGGATTTTGATAGTTTGAGATCTCGTTCACCGGGCGGTTCCTAGCTCCCCACACCAACACACGTCCTAGATTCAATCTACCTACGACCTATTTTCTATCTTTTGATTTGGCAATATTCATGACACCAATTGCCATCGTGCATCAGGAAATTATCAACTTACTTTACTAACTTTTGAGCGCACTTCTAGCTACTTTTAGCGACTTTGGCGAGCTAGCCAAAAAGCACGGTGACATCCTTAAGAGCAGATCTCTTTTCTTTTAGTCTGATTTTGATCACTCTTTGGTGCTTTTCAGCGCGGGAAAAGGAATGAAATGATTGAAATTATCCAGAATAGCACTAGAAGTGGTAACTGGTCGTCGCTAAATACTGCAAAAAGCACAAAAGATAAACGTAGAAAATCAACAAAAAGATGTACCGTGGCTGGAGTGTCGGTCTAAATGAATGAATGGTATAACTGGCTAGAGGGAAAGTAAACGAGCGACTTGGATTCATAACGATGCAGGAATGGGTATTGTCGGCAAAGGGGGTGCGGCAGAGAAGACACTTGGAACAACGGATATAGGCGCGTGTGAGCTGGCAGTGTTGTCACGGTGATGCTCGAGAAAACACGCTGGGTATATTCCTGCGTAAAACAGATCAGTGTGCTGAAACAAAGCTGAACCCTTCTGATTCTTACACATCTGAGCTCGTGGGTCGAAATCGGATCCATTGGGGTCGCTGGCTAGCAGGCCCATAGGATCATCATAGTCTTGAGTGGCGAGAACACAAAGAGCGCCGGCAACGATATTGTTGAGCTCGTGTTCACGCCGGGTTGAGATGGACTGGTAGTATGCTGCCGTCTGGCTACCCCAGTTTGACTGAGAAAATGCAGCCCCCCGAGTGCTTACCTTCCCCGTCGCCTTGTTGAGAGCACGAGGTTGCCTGATGTTCGATCGCTTGCTGCACCGGCCCAAGTTGGATGTGCTGCTACTCGCTAGCTCACTTGTGCCTTGGCTGGCACTGGCGTTTGCTAGTCCCACAGGCTCTGGGTCATCGTCATCTCTGTCTTGAGTATCTTCCACACAAACCAAGTTGTATGAAGGCCCCTGCCTGAGATTTTCAGCACGAGCAGTTAGCTTGAGTGTCCCTGCGAGCGCAAGCCTCAGGGCTCGTTCGACCTGCCGACAAATATTACATCAGCAGTTCCCTGCGAAAAAATGCCAAACGATGTCAATCACCGCCGCTGTGCAAAGCGCAAGTGCACTTTTGATGCCATGATCACACTTCGCAGGAAGACTGAGCCCTGGGATATCAACCCAGCCGATGGTGTCTTGCAGGTGCGTGTTTGCCAGAACTGAGAGGAGAAGGTCGGACTGAAAAGCTTTGGTAGTGTCTTCGTGATCAAACTTCTCGTACGCAAAGGCAAGGTGGTCCAATAGCAGTCTGGCAAATGCGCAAGGTGAGATACCTTTTTCCAAGGGCACATACTCAATTAGATAGTTGATGACCAAGTTTGCAGCCACGTCCGCGATAGTGTTATGCCATCACACAAGACACTGAGTAGCCTGCAAGCATCAAAGGCAGTGTATCATTGGAAGGGTTAAATGATAATGTACGTACCAGGGTGTAAAGCAGATGACCATATTGAATCTCATCCACTTTGTCATACTCAGGATAAACGAACTGTATGATTACCCTGAGGACGTGTGAGAACTCGTCAGGCTGAACCGTCCACACATTCTCCTGGTCCCCATACCACAGTAAGAGGCTGGGGAGGACTGCAGTAGTCCATTTATCATGGACATCGTTCTGCATGATTAAGGGCAAGTTGTCTTTGGTGGCCTTGACCACGACCGCACTGCTGGGCTTCCCTGCCTTACGCGACCTTCTTGCAACCACACCCTTGATTGGAACCTGAGCTGGAGACAATGCCGCTGCAAATATTGCCAGCATGAGGCTTCTCGAATACCTTCCGCTGACGTAGGTGAGTACATACCAGTAATATCTCCATTGTCCGTTTTTATTTTATTTTTAGTGCGGTCTTCAATGACATATATGTCAGTCTGTGGGAGTGTTGACTTGGGTTTATTATATATAGAGCCCACAAGCTTACCCTTGAGGTCAGGTGTTTCCCCTGCAGGCCGGTTTCAGATGGCAGGTCCACCTCCATAGCAGTGTCCACCTCACTCTCCTCACCCTCAGGCTCAGCCTCCTCGGTCTCTTCACCCTCACTGTGTACATTGTGTTTTCGTTTTTTGTCCATGTACTTATCTTGGAAGACAACAGGATCTGTAGTCTCGAGGTCCGGGACCTCGTTGATGTTGGCCACAGCATACTGACGATGAAGCTGACGCTGGGTGCAAGAATATGGTCACCTTAGTCACAAAATAGAAGCTAACTCACCTTATCAAGTCCCAGGGAATTTTTCAATGTGAAGTGTAGTTCACTGTCGTCGGCATCGGTGTTGTCATCCGTCTGAAAGTTTGCGACACCGTGACCGGATTGGATGCTAGTTTCGGTTGGTGCCATGTCCTGGGTCTCGACCATACGCTGACTAGGACTGTTTGCAACAGCCTTTTCCTGGCGCTTTGTTAACCTCTT
>JBBPLQ010000551.1:0-19096 GCA_038089855.1 Royoungia palumana
TTGTAAGGACTTGGGTGTGCTGACGTGGCCTTAGAATTCGGGGTCCGAGTCATGGTTGCGGTTCGGCAATCATAGTGTCCCATCGAAGGAATGTTCAGGTTATGTTCCGTATGATAAGCTCGAACAAATCCAGCAGCGCCTCGCATGGCTAACCTATAGTCAAAGTTGTTTACATAGCAAGCGTCCATTACCAGCAACACGGGACCCTCGCAATAACTGGCAGAGGCTCAGTCTATCAGATGAGTCAGGAGAAGTTTTGGCTGTACTAATTGTGTGGCGCATCGTATCTAGCACCGCGGATGACGAACTGGCCCATAGATACATATTTGGCGGTGAAGGCAAGTCTACCGCTTGCGCCACTGTTCAACGGTGGTGAGATACCTCCAGCACAGCCGTGATGCGTGATGTTACATCGGCTCGGAACAGAACAGCCTTTCGACTGATATGACTGGTATTTTCCCACCGTGTGGTTATAGGGAACTCAGCGCACGATACTGGCAGCAGCAGCAACGGCACTGAAGCGTGCGCTGCCACTCAAGCCAAATTATACCATCTGAACCATTTTTAGGGACCTTTGTATCGGTCACTGGTCACCTTCAAGATGCTGCTCATGGTCGGTTCGGTAACAGTACTACAGTAGGGCCCCCGAACTCCCTGTAGAAGGACTGGGTCGGCAAAAAAGGGGGGGATGAACATGCGGACGAAGGGGGTTCAAACATCCGTCTAGCGACTTCCGATTTATGGGTGGTGTTCAACTTGGAGTATGCTGAAACGATCTCCTGTTCCGAGTCTCGGCGTCGTGATCGCGCGGATTCGTGCCAGTATGGAATTATGCTGTGCTGGTCCTGCACACCCGCCATGAAGTTGTATGTATATAACGTGCGAGAGCCCTAGCTTACCGACTGACCCTGGTAGATTTTTCAAAATTATTTCGTTTGTTACAAGCTCTAGCGATTCTATACAAAGATGCCCCTGATTTCGTTGTGTATGTCCCCGTCTTTCTTTATTATACTGCCCTATCTTTAGGAACCATGTGCGCCGTTGAACAACCATGAAATTTTGAAATGTGAACTCAAACCATCCATGTGATGGTCATCGAAAGACTTTTTGACATCACTCCTATGTACTCATAAATGCGTTTTATTATCACTTTGGTGTCAGCCTGAGCAGGTTGGGAGTTGGCAAGTTTCGTAGGGTCTCTATGCACGGGAGCCGACTGCTTCGTCGTCAAGCATGCGAACACGCGGTCGATCGATCGGCCGAATATGTATGCCAACCGGCACCGCGCCATGGACAAGGTCCATTTCATTCCGGGGATCTAATTTACACTTTGCACGTCTTGCATTGCATATAGCGCTCACGGCGCACGGATAGTTACCGATTTGGCATTATCACTTTGATTAGTCATTTCATAAACACCGACAGAAATTAGTTGCAGACATTAAACTTCCTCATTCAAGTTTTCGGGGTTCTGTTATTCATGGTGAGGGTTACCTTGAGGCTAAGAATACCCAGGGATTGTGCCAATCAGCATTATTCGGCACGGTAACTGGGTAATAGTATTAACAACTTGCGGGTTAAATTTTTTCCACTCTCGTCTCAAGGGTCGACAAGGACAGCCGCAATATTCCCCGTCTATCTCAGCTTCCTGAATATTCTTCAGGTTGATCGCGCAGTACAATACCATTGCGAGGCGCATCGGGTGCCATGTCTATTGCTACAAGGCGAGGAACGTCTTCGTCCTCGAACATATTGCATGATCTGAAATCCATGTAATACCAGAAGTTGTCCTTCCTTGCCAACATGAGTAGTGAAGAAGCAACAGCCGGAAGGAGACGTACAGTGAAGGTTTAGTCACTAATGAAGAAAAAAGAGAAATTTAATGTCATCGGAGACAGCCATCCCTTCCGAAATTCGTTCTAGCGTATCACCGGCTGGCATGAGACCGTGCCACAGGTTTTGAATTCTGATTCGCACTGGGTGAGGTCTCCGCGGCATTCGATGGCCCGAGTTCAGATCTTGACAGAAAGCCCCAAAGAATCTACCCCAATTTGCCTCTCGAGGACTCGGAACGCAGAGTCGAGAGACAGCGCTACAGTGCAGTTGCTTGCTGCTTCAATGTCTGCGACAGCGCCACTGGAAACGTTAAAATTGGACACACATATTACGTAGCTTGAGCAAGGGGATAGTTACTAGTGCCTGTTGCAAACGATCTCCGGGGACACAGTCTTGAGGGGCAGGAACAGTGGCACCGGCATGCTCCAGGCCCGGGACCTCGAATCCGGTCAGAAACCTGGGACAATTGACAGACTTGAGCGACAGAGAACCTACCCTTCTGAACAAGGTATTGCTATATTATTATCGAGGAGGTGATCTTGAATGTGTTCATGGATGTCCTGCAAGGAGAACCGGAACATTATTGATGAGCGCTTGATTATGTAACATAACGTACGTGGCACGACTGCTGCCTTCGAGTTGTTCCAAGTCGACGGGCTCGGATGTACTACTACCTCTTACTTGACACACTCCTCGGTTTCCAATGTCGCATCCGGTAGAATTCAGACGGGAAAGTCGGATTCGGTCGCAACTTTGGGTCCACGAGCTTTCGCGACAGTCGTCCAATTCAGCAGTCACGGTGGATGGCTACCGTCTGTGTACTAATGCTGTACTCGGGATTACTAGGAAGGCACGACCATCATTCTCTGCGAAGGGGATACAGCATACCAAGTAACCGACGTTACCCAGTTACGTCCATCCATGTCGGAGATGTCACTCAACCACTGCCGATGCCCAAAACCGTGGGGCGGTCACTGAGACCACCTAGTCAATTCAGATCACGTCTGTGTCTCATCACAGCATTTTTACTTGGGTATTCGCGAGTCTCGATTGTTGGCATCTGTCTCCTTGTCGTCACTCACCGCAATATACAGAGAGTTGTCAGCGCCCCCAGTTGTTCCTGACTTCCTGTATTACCAGGAAGTTAACGGGTGTGCATCTCGTCCCGCTCAGTTGTGCACTCCAATTTGTTGCCGTTCGTGATTATAACCAGAAGCCATGCAGACCACTCTCCAGGACTAGATGATCATGAACCTGTCACGTCTTGATACAGCCATTTTCCGGTTCCTTACCTGTCGTGTAAGGAACCAGATTGGTAGAACGGAGGACGGAGATCGACTCCCGCTCACGCCTATACCACGGCACTGTAATATCGAATTGGGGCAGTATGGGAGCACATGCTAAAGTCCTCCCAACAGGACCTCGATGAGGTATTTTCCTCACCGATGGGCCTGAAGTTTACAACTATAAAACGGGCGCAAGCGATTCGCTGTCGTTCACTTCAATTCCTTTGCATTATCTGCGATGTTATCGCTTTCTTTTCTTGTACTTTCACTATTCTCCCTTTCCAATGCATTGTCGCTCCCGAGAACTTTAGCGACGACCAACGCGACCAACGTAACATCGACCGCGACGCTGGGAGCTAAGAGCCAACTCAATCTCGTGAACGCAAACATTTCGCCTGATGGGTTCACCAGATCGTGAGTCGACGTTGATCACTACTTCTGAATGTATTCTCAGCGTCCTTAAGTGCGGTCCTTGTCAATGGTGTTTACCCTGCGCCGTTGATTTCAGTCCAAAAGGTGAGACTATGGTGAAAATCTAATCCCGTACTCATGACTTTTAGAACAATCAACTTACTCTCAACGTTGTCAATGAGCTCACAGATACCACTATGGACGTTGAAACTAGCATTGTGGGTCTACATGTTTCGTGCCGCAATTCGTATGCTGAGACATTTCTAGCATTGGCATGGAATCTTCCAGCAAGGAGGGACAAATTGGGCTGATGGTGTTTCTTGGGTTACTCAGTGCCCAATTCAACCACAGAAATCGTTCCAGTATCAATTCAATGTTGGGAGCCAAACTGGAACATACTGGTACCACTCGCACTATTCGACTCAGTACTGTGACGGGCTTCGAGGCCCACTGGTCATCTATGATCCTCAGGATCCTCTTAAATTCATGTATGACGTTGACAATGGTATGTTTCATTACAGTTCTCACGTGCTTCGTATTGAATCTTTGAATAGCCACCACGGTTATAACCCTCTCGGACTGGTGAGATAAATCTTCCATGACCAAAGATCATAGCCTAATTCGTATTCAGGTACCATACATCGGCAGTCCAACTTGGTACTATCTTCGGGCCGGTGACCGCGGATTCGAGTCTAATCAATGGTCTTGGCCGCTATTCCGGCGGTCCAGCAAGCCCCCTCGCAGTCATCAATGTCCAACATGGCTTGCGCTATCGCTTTCGGGTTGTTAGCATATCTTGCGATCCACTATTCAACTTCACAATCGATGGTCATCGAATGACCATCATCGAAGCAGACGGAAATGAAGTAAACCCGGTGCAAGTCGACTTCCTGCCCGTCCTTGCTGGTCAACGCTACTCCGTTGTTGTTACTGCCAACCAGAGCGTCGGAAACTATTGGATTCGCGCCAGTCCCAATGGTGGCACGACCGACGGTGGTCTCAATTCAGCCATCTTGCGATACAACGGAGCACCAGCTCAGGATCCTACAACAACAGCTGGCCCGTATCAGCTCGCATTCAGTGAGACAAATCTCCACCCTCTGACCAACCCAGCTGCCCCTGGGGTGCCTGAAGTTGGAAAGGCGGACATGAATATCGTACTTGCTCCCAGCCTTAACTCGTCGGGATACTTTATGTTCAACAACGTATCTTTTGAAGAGCCGTCCATCCCCGTGCTTCTCCAGATTCTCAGCGGTGCCACGCAAGCGTCGCAACTGCTGCCAAGCGGGAGTATCTATGAACTTCCGGCGAATCAGGTGATAGAACTCAGTTTCCCCGATCCTACCGCAGCTCTTGGCGGTCCAGTGAGTGTGTCGTTAGTAAGACATCGATCTAACCTAATTATTTCTTGCGCCTTTAGCACCCTATCCATTTGCATGGCGTATGTTTCCCAATTTGATTCTTGTCTTTTCCTCAACAAACATATCTTTACAGCACTCATTTTCCGTTGTGAGGTCCGCGGGTTCGACTACCTACAACTACGCGAATCCTGTCCGCCGTGATGTCGTGTCTATTGGGAGCTTACCCACCGATAATGTGACGATCCGCTTCACCACTGATAACCCTGGTCCTTGGTTCCTTCACTGGTGAGTAGACAGTGAATCTGATTCGCATCGTAATGATCTCATGCTCCGATTTTAGCCATATCGACTGGCATCTTCACCAGTGCGTTCATTCGATGCGAGTGACTTTGGTTCGTAGAGCTGACTCCTGTTTCTAGCGGATTCGCTGTTGTCATGGCGGAAGCAACGAGTCAAGTGGCTACTGAACACGTTCCGAGTACGTCCATCTCACCGTGCCTGCGCGAACTATAGACTAATCTTTTACTTCCCAGCCGCCTGGAGCCAGTTATGCAGCAATTAGTACAGGGCAGGACAAGACGCTTAGTGGGACCGTGAGCAACTAAAAATGGTAAATTTAAAAGCCGTATATGCGCGGCTTTCTGCTTCGCGCTGTCCCTTGAACTAGGCCTGTCGGTCCCCGGCGCCCCAGCAAGATAATTATTAGTAACTCTTTACTCTCCAACACTATCTCTAAAGGTTATAAGGTTACATCATGGTAAATTACTGTAACGCTCGCGATATTAATCGTAGTACTTATCTACTTATAAAAATCTACTTTGGACTAATAATTCATCACCGATGCTGAACGTTCGGACTTGCGTAGCTTAAATTCGATTCAATAATTCGACTCACTCGAAGCAGAGACAAAAATTGAGGAACCGAGTCGTCTCAGACGTCTTAGATTGTCAACATCACCGTGTGTTGGTTTGGCGAGTTCCATGGTCGTCACTACATAGTGACGCCGACGGGTTATAGCCACGAGCGATTGCCGATCGGCCTGGTCAGCCTCAGATCACTTCAAGTCCGTGGAGATTCCGCCGTTCATAGGGTGGGATCGTGTGGCTATAGCCAGCAGTAACAGACTGTAGCGACAAGTACCAGTATGCCCCCTTCGTCAGTGAAAATGTCATGCTCGGCTAGCCTGCCAGAGATAAAAGCCACGTTCCTGAGCGCTTGATTGAATACGTCGTTGCATGATGTGTGGCGGTCGGTCACATTGCCGCGTCTCAGGAGCACGATCGCGACTGAGTACGGCTAAATTGCCTCGACTACAGCTTGATATATTGTATGCCCGCACAGGACAACTTAGTACGGGTCGCCAGGGATGTCCGCGCACCATCGACAGGGGTTCATTTGCCATCATGGCGGCTTGAAACATTGGATGCACACAATTGGGTCCCACATTTGACCCGACGAAGAGGGGATGAATCGGGCCGCAGAGCGTGCGAGGAAGAGGCTCTTGGGTGGTTTCATGTATACGTCAGTCTGGAATCCTTCTCCGGACAGAGATATTACCATGCCTTGTATAATTTGGTGGCGGTTCACCCTGGTGCGTGCCATGATTTGGCGAACGCTATGCTATGTGGCAGAGTGGCTACACTGCCTGTCTCGGGGGATGTCATGTTGTCCTGCTGGATTGTCGGTGCACCTCGTCACCTCCTGTCAACTGCTGCTCACCGGGCTTTGTCTGCGGCATCTCACACGAGTACGGTAGTGCGACGCGTGAAGGGGCAAAGCATTTCGGTTTTTGCCGGCACGCCAAATCGCGCTATGGACAATTTTCCCTTCTTTCACTACGAGCGCGTCGTATCTCGGCATCTACTCTTTCTCGGGTTTCCACTGGGTGTGCGCGGTCCACACGCGACGTTAATCTACGACATCTTACAGGTACCGCAGCCTGCAATGCCGCATCATCAGCACGTCCCATTTCTTTCAAGTGCTACGGGCGCAACATGTCTTGTGTCCTTTGACGCTTTTCCTTACACGAATCCCACTACATGCGCAGAGTGATGGGGAGGGCGACGGCGTCGCGAGCACGGAAGATAAATTCGAGAGCGACCAAGACAGCTATGATCAAGGGGCACAATGCAAGCCGTCGAGGACCCGAGGTGTGTCGGAAAGGAAGGTGTGTATTTCTCAGAGTATCTAGGTACACGAGCGTCCGAGTCGGAATGACTCCCTTATGCTCGATCCGGCTACCTCAGCATCTATTGTCAACAAATACGCTAGAAGAAGAAAGGGGGAGGAAAACCGTCCACAGCGATGAGACTGATCGACGAAAGAAGAAAACACCATTGTCGGGATTTGAAGGGTTGGAGAGACCGGAAAGCTGTTAGTAGTGTCGGTGTGATACATCTCGACGTCCTTCTGCGAACGGCGACCTATCTCTCTACGTGAGAGACCAAGTAAGGGTAATGGTCTGATGCCTGGCTCCGGATACCTCTGGATCAAAATGAACTAGCTAGTGGCGTCTGGATCATGTCGAGTTACACTCATACGAAGGGTGTATGTACACATGTTGAATTCAACCTTGCCCTTACGCATCTCGGCCTTAAGGGATATAAACCAATAATGAAATAGGGATGGTGTGCACAAGATGTGATTCACATTTTCGCGGAGTATAGTCCGTCGTACTTGTATCTGTCCGGGATCGTGGGTCCGAAGTCGTGTATCAAGAAAGATGGTAACACTTGTCCCCGCACAGGTTTCCTTTACACTCGCCTTGTATCACCCGCACAGGGCGCTGATTATAGTATGATGTCTAGAAATGTTGTGGGTCGAGGTGATACAAACAACCATATGACATACCAACAACGCGCTGTTCGGCCGCCAGCCGAGTAACTGGTCTCTAGTTTGTTTCTGACAGGAAGCCAGAAGAGTATTCAGAAAGCTATCTGAAAGCATAATCAGCATACCTATTCAAACTGCCCTCCTTTGATATCATCGTTGAGAGATAATATTTCCACACTTTTGAAAGAGGAAACGTACTTGAACCGACAACAGCAGATGAGAAAGAAAAGAAAAGAAAAGAAGGACAGTGGTGAAAGTTGATCTACTTATGTCCGATCGCCTTCATTGATTTCATCTTCATAGCCACCAGATAGACAGACCGAATATGCACGCCACGAAGGCCGCACCGCAGCATTGTCATTCTAAAATCAATGTTGTAACGTGGAGCATCAAGAACACTAACAACAGGACTGGAAGATTCACTTGTAAGAAAATCTGGATTAGGCAGGAATACCTTCTGTATGACCATGAACTTTTCCATTCTAATCTTCTGCACAGAGAGAACATGGGTATATAGTAGCGTTGGCTCGAAATTTATCATTATTGGATTCTACGTACCATGACGGATGCACTCATGATTGATATTGAGGTCAAGGTCGTGGGAATGGCTGTGTCACAGCTACGGAACTCTATGATGCGGCGACTTCAGCTCCGCCGTGCCCCTGTGCCAACCATTTGAGTGCTAACCTAGGGCTAATGTTTAGGACATGATTTCCTCGTTTTCGTGTAGCGCACTTTTGAGTGATCGATCTCACAACCTTCAGAGCTGCGCCGTTCTGGGTTTGAATTGCTGAAATTGTAATCTCCGAGACTCCGATGTAATGGTCAGTTCTTTTCGGCTAAAGGATGTCTGAATTTTGTGTTCTCGTCGGAACCAAGGGCGCTCGCAACTTTTAGCTCTCAACGATTCAGATAAGGAACTTGAACGACTGTCACCATCACTTTTTTCTGAAGCGCAATTGGGGGTTACAAGCACGCACCGACCCACTTTGATAGACGACGCCAGCCCATCCATTCCTCGGTACTTGTTCGACAGCCAATTCAACAGGTGCGATGCGTTCTCTAGTGTCACTAGGGGAGCCTTCTGTGGAACTGACTCTTACATACCTAAATACTCAGATTCGAGTGCTACCAGGGTCGGCCAGGGCATCCAGCGATGATGGGTGATGGATGATGGGTTGCATCGCAGAGTCTCGGGAGCACAGTCATAGGCAAGTACGGTTACGTATATATTGTGTGTGCTAAAAATGTATACCCGTGTAGGATGAGTACATGTCGCCAAGGCGAAACAACTTCAAGCTGTTCTCCAGCCATGATATCACTGACTCCTGGTGATAGGTTACTAGTGACGATGATCCTGGACTTGTTTTTTCGACTCTGGAACCCCTTACCATATCATCGACTGAGCCTTTTCAGGGCTTGTGGAGTATAGCATTGATCATGGTTTGTATTACGATTGGTACACGCCATCAGAAAAATGGGTCTACGGACGATCATGTCGTACCAACATTTGGCCAAATGGCTTTTGGAAGACCGCCTTTGACTGCCTGACCATATACCCGTAGCAGCGTCATCTCATCAGGAAGAGTCATACATGACGTGCCCCCTCTTTGTGTCGATATCTGAATCATTTGATCGCATCCACTTTTCACTCATGCTACTCCTAGGAAACACGGGAAGGCTGCAACAAGGTCCCCAGTATGCGGTACTCGGGCAGTAGCTACGAGAGACTGACGTGAATACCTCATTTCTTGCCAGTGATCACTGCAGGCTTCGGTGATCACACAGCTTCCCACGATACACCATTTACATTGTGGATGGATTACCTTCTATCGCACACTACAGGAATCCCCTTGCATTACGTCCAACGTAGGATCAGAGTCTTCGTGCTATCCAGATGTAGTGACACTCCTCTACTACCAAGGTATCTGTGTCTTACCACTGAGTTATTGCTAGTCATCGCCAGATTTATGAGCACATCAGTCCCTGGAATAGTACTAACTTCCTATGTTGTCTGGACATTGACAGGTGCGCGTCTCGTCCTGCTCGATAGCGCACAGTAAACTAATTCGTTGTTGCCTGTAATTACAACTAGGAATCATTTGCTAAATGGTTCAAGGTACGAGTCTATCATATCATTTCACTCCTTTCCTAGTGCCTCACCCGTCATGTAAGGAACAAAATTTGGTGGAACCGACCACGAGATCGAACCTCAGTCCAGTCTATGATGTGCACCGGAACTCGATCAGCAAGGGTACAAGGACGAGTGAGCCCTTGCGACAAAGCTGAGATTATGTTTCATCGTCCCTCGGTCCACGAATATAAAGAGGATATGAGTAGCCCACCTTCGTTCACCCCAGTCCCCTCACAACATCTGAGATGTTGTCCCCGTCATTACTTGTTCTCTCACTGCTCAGTGTTGTCAATGCGATCTCACTCCCCAGCCTCTTCACCAGAAGCAAGGTCGTATCAAGGCTTGGTCCTACAAGTACACTTAATATTGTGAATGCCAACATTGCGCCGGATGGGTTCAGCCGATCGTAAGTTGGCGTTGGGTGTAGCATCTGGAAGCCTTACTAACACTCATAAGAGCGGTACTTGTTAATGGTGTATTCCCTGCGCCGCTGATCAAAGCTCAAGCGGTGAGTCTACGATAATAAATGTCAGATCGCGTACTCATTTATTCTAGGGGAATCAACTTAGCCTTCAAGTCGTTAACCAGCTTACAGATACAACCATGGACGTAGAGACAAGCATCGTAAGCATCTTTATCACACTTTCGACCTAGGTTTTGATGTGCTCTCCAAAGCATTGGCACGGACTTTTTCAAAAAGGGACTAACCACGATGATGGTGTTGCCTGGGTTACTCAATGCCCAATTCAACCACAGAAATCGTTTCAGTATCAATTCAACGTCGGAAGTCAAACTGGGACATATTGGTATCACTCACATTATTCGACTCAATACTGTGATGGCCTTCGAGGCCCACTGGTTATCTATGACCCTCAGGACCCTCTAAAGGGTCTGTATGACATCGACGACGGTAAGTCACCAATGATTTCTATGCATGCCTCGCGTTGAAAGCTGCGAACAGATACCACGGTCATTACCCTCTCAGATTGGTGGGCAGAATATTGCCCAATCAACGTTTTGGGTTAACTTGTCATTTAGGTACCATACGTCGGCTCTCCAGCTTGGCACTATCTTCGGCCCGGTGACAGCAGATTCGACTCTAATTAATGGCCTCGGTCGCTACTCTGGTGGTCCAACAAGCCCTCTTGCAGTCATCAATGTTCAACAAGGACTGCGCTATCGCTTCCGCGTGGTCAGCATGTCATGCGACCCTCGATTCAACTTTACCATTGACGGTCATCGAATGACCATTATCGAAGTAGACGGGAACGAGGTGACACCCGTACAAGTCGACTCGATCCCTATATTTGTGGGTCAGCGGTACTCCGTGGTCGTTACCGCCAACCAAGCTGTTGGAAACTACTGGATCCGCGCGAGTCCACCTGGCGGCACGTTTGACGGCGGTATTAACTCTGCAATCTTACGATACAAAGGAGCACCAGTCCAGGACCCCACTTCGTCGCCTGGCCCGTATCAACTCAGCTTTGACGAGGGCGCACTTTGTCCATTAATAAACCCTGCTGCTCCTGGGATTCCTTATATCGGACAAGCAGATGTGAACATCCAACTTGCTCCTGGTATCAATGCATCGAGATACTTTACGATCAACGGTGTTGCTTATGAAGACCCCCCTGTCCCTGTCCTTCTCCAGATTCTCAGTGGGACGTTGCAAGCTTCCCAGTTGCTACCAAGTGGCAGTGTCTACCAGCTCCCTGCGAATAAGGTTGTAGAGCTAAGCTTTCCCAACCCTGCTGCCGCCCCTGGTGGTCCTGTGAGTGCAGCGCTCTTTGGAATAGTGATCCCTGCTGACTTTTGCATGCCACTTTAGCACCCTATCCATCTTCATGGCGTACGTGGCTTGTTTTGACCTTTTGTTCCCAGCTAAACGTTTCTTGCAGCACGCGTTCTCCGTCGTGAGAGTGTCGGGTACGGACGCTACCAACTTCGTGAACCCTGTCCGCCGCGACGTCGTGTCCATCGGCAGTTCTGCTACGGATAATGTGACCATCCGTTTCGTCACAGATAATGCAGGGCCTTGGTTCCTTCACTGGTGAGCACATATCAAGACATCCATAACCCCTCATATCTCACATTTCTGTTTCCAGCCACATTGATTGGCATCTCCATCAGTGCGTTCAATCCGACTTCAATCTGTCTAGAAGTAGAGCTAATTCCTGCTCTTAGCGGATTTGCGGTCGTGATGGCCGAAGCAACAAACGAGGTGTCCACTCAAGTTTATCCTCCGCGTACGTCCCTCTTCCGGCTAGAACGGGACCACAGCGATATTGATTACTCATTGTCACAGCCGCGTGGAACCAATTGTGCAACAACTGAACCTGACAACAATGATACGTTCCGACGTACATCAATGGTGACAACCGACGCCGTGTCTGTACACGGCGTGTCCTGTCGTTCCTTGAACCAAGTATTTGCGTTTCTTTGATAGGCCATACTTATTCCCAGCATTTAAAAGACATATTTATACTTATATAACTCGCGTTATCCGTTATTTATATCCTTGGCGTATCTATTAGAATTTCATCGTGTAGTACTTAATTTTGGGGCACGACTGTAAAGTAAGGCTAGGACTGTCTACAGATGAATAACGAGTACGAGATATGAACGTCCTCCACTCGTAGTGGTAGTACGAGACCGAAGTAAGAAGGTGCGTGCCGTGTCGCCGCGACACATCTATTGTAGGCGACTATAGACCGAAGAGCTCACTCCGTCTCGCACCATTTCGTGAAAGTCTGCGCACGGGTATGAGTTCTCGTCTGATTCTCGATCTGCTTCCTCTCGCATCTTTCAAATCGTGCTACAAAAGAGTGATTATATATTATATGGACATGTCATTCTCCAACACTTGATTGCGTGGAATTTTCTGACTTGTGCTCCCCTTCGACATTTAGACACATCGCCTGAGCATTTCCAGGAGTGCGTTTTCCTCGACTGAATCCTGGAAACAATGTGTCTGATCCGCTCATAACGTGCTTACACCCCGAGACAGATTAATTGGCTGTCTATACTATTATTGGGGTTCGGAACGTCAGCACAGTATGTTCGAATACGACACTTTACAAAGCAGAGCAGAACTAGAGCGGTATGTGTGACATGACATACAGTCAATGTTAGAGCCACCACTCCGGCGTATTCTTATTTCGCAGTATCGAACGTAACAACGGCCCGCTGCAACTGGCTCGTCGGGTATGCCGATGGGTGTCTGACAAACGAACAACGGGGTCTTCCACCGAAATCACCAGGCATGACGAACCGTGTCCATTTCTTCGGGCTATGAATGTGGCATGACTCGTGAGGCCTATGACGCAGAACGAGAGCCTATACTCCTTTCATGGGCGTTGATCGATGTCCGCTAGGGATGACATGCCACTGATATGATTAGGCTTTGATTCGAAGCCGCGCAGTGTACAATAACAATGGCTTGCATTACAATCCATCATTTGGTCGTCTCTGCGAGAGACAACCCAAGCATCATCCCGATTTGTTCACCTCCCCATCAGTCGGATCTCCAACAATCGCAAAGGTGGGAGTGTCACCGCTGCAAAAGCGGTCGTGAGCTTGAGCCTTGCACGTCAGCGGTGCGACGATCATCCAGTCATAATAGACTCACCTTGAATCCCAGATCGGTTGGTCAATGAGCACGCAGAACTAAAAGCACGTACCTGGACGGGTTATCTTCCAAGTAATATCCTCCCAGTGGTCCCTCCTTTCCTTGAAATAGGCAATGTTGCTCTGCAACGATGACGATAAAGAACACCGTCCAGTGACTCACTATAGACAAAAAGTTGCTGAGGATGGCGCTAAAGTGCTCCCGCCCAACAACACCGGCGATGGTGCCGACAAAACAACGAGCACCCATAGAAAACGGGGTACCATAGGAAAGGGGCGACCGAGCGCTTGTATAGCGAGAGCGGCGGGATAGGTATTAGGGAGCTTTCATTTAGACAGAACAACGAGCACCCATAGAAAACGGGGTACCATAGGAAAGGGACGGCCGAGCGCTTGTATAGCGAGAGCGGCGGAATCGGTATTAGGGATATTATTGGAACTTTAATTTTGAAATCAAGGTCAGCATCCGATTGGGTCAAGACACGAAAAACGCACATTGCACTCATAGACAGTAGTACCAATAGAAATTGACCCCGGCTCCCCAAGGCGATAAGACTTGGGCAATCAGTGCACCCGTGTTCCCCCCTCGCCAAAGGCGGCGACGTATGATTGGTCGGTAAATGTCATCAGCGTAGCGCCCAGAGTCACGGAGAAGACTATCGGAAGATACGCTGCAACTGGCTCGTCGGGCATGTCAATGGGTATTCGACAAATGAGTAATGGGGTCTTCCGAATCGTGTTCACTTCTTCGGGCTATGACCATGATGATGCTCCTCCTCCGACAATTGCTCTCTTCTACACCCGGTGCCTCTGGATCCCATAGATCTCCTTCTGCGCACCTTACGTCTCGTCTCGACCTCAGTCCGGACGTCGCATCCGTGGTCCGGGATTAGTCGCAGGGCAATTTGCAACCGGGCACACCTGCCTGCCTCCATACTTACCTGCAACAGCTCTTGGTGGTCCTTTTTCGGAGCGGTGCATATGGCTCCAAATGACCAATGAGCTGCGGGATTTTACCTGTCCCGAGCTTCGGAAACGAGCGAGTCGTGATGCTCTGTCCTGAACACACTGCACATTGTCAAGACAGAGCACATGCCTTTAGTGCGTGTTCGGTGGCAAGAGGTTTGATTTTGATGGTGTCAACACGTTGCAGGCTAAGAGACGAACAGGCGAGAAGTGGTGGGTATGTACACGAACGATGGCGGAAGGTTCGAAAGACAGTTGTCAATCCGATGCAATGTCGTTTACACGTGCATCATAGTATAGCAATGTTAATGAACGTGATGGCCTCGCATCTCTGTTTATATTGACTTTTCTTTGGGTCCTACTCGCGACCAGTGGTAGGTATGGTCACGTCAGGCAGTGTTGCCGTGTGCAACCCCAAAGGAGCTCGCTCGTAATCCACTGACACCAAAGAATGAACGCCCAACAAATATAGACCGTGTCTCTTATCGAGCAGAACACGCGGTACCAAAGTCGCCTACCAGGCTCGAAAATCGTTGCTGTCCCCGGCATGGCTATTGACGGTTACTGGTCATGAACCTCGTTCCGCTCAGGTAAACCTATACGACTCCACTGCAGTGATGGAATGGCTGACTCGCCAGATACAGCATGCAGACTGCCGAACGGTCGGGCGATTCGGATACCCAGCGGATAAATAAATAAACCGTCTTCGCTTTGGTCCCACCTACTCCACCCGTTCGCCTGCTTCCCAGTCACCCCTCGCGCTCGTGTCTTCCATGTCCAAGGACAGCAGCCAGGAATCCTACGACAAGGGGAAAGGTCTCTCCACTCTCGAGACCGAGGTGTATGCCGTCGAGGATGCGCCGATCGTGTGATTGCGAAACGTTTTGGCGCCTTCTGCCCCTTCTATCCAGTCTCTTCAACAGTGGTGTTGAAGCAAGGGCGTTGAACGTGTCCCAGAGAACCAGAGAGAGATGAAAAATCTCTGGAACAGGTCTGTTTCATCGACATCAGGTCGTGTTCACGCAGTGCGCTTATCACGCCATGTAGTCTCTTCATGTGGTGGTACGTCCGTCTTCTCCCCACTGTTCTATTCCTCACCCGTCAAACAGGTCTGTCAACATGGTGATTACAACCATTCCTGTGGGTACACTGGGACAATACGTTTTCACGCTTACCCTACCGTGAGCCTCCGTTCATCCGCACCGGCGTGCACTCAACCCTAGCCCAGCCATACAATCGCAACCACCCTCTGCTTCGCTGCTCTCGGCAGTGTAGCAACGGCGTTTATTGCTACACTTGGACCTCAGACTGGTCTGCGCACGATGATTATATCCAGATATAGCACGGGATACATCGGCGGCACTTTCTACTCCATCCTGAACATCCTTACTCAGTAATTTTTTTCCCTCCGCCTCTATTGTTATCCGCATTGATAAATCACCGTTAGACTTGGCTTCGCCACTACAACTGTTATTCTTGGTGGAGAGACACTTACCTCGATCAATTCGAGTACACTTCCCCTCGTTGCTGCCATCGTTATTGTCGGTGTTTGCTGTCTCGTCCCCTGTTTCGTCGGTTACGACATGTTTCACGTTTAAGAGCGTTATGCCTGGATGATCACGTTTTTCATCATGTGCTGTCTCTATGGATTGGGCAGTAATGCTGGCTACCATGTGAATGCCCAGGATCCTTTTGAAGACATTGGGAGGGCCCTTAGTGCTGATATCTTGGGCTTCGGCGTAATCGTCTTTGGCTCTGTGGCAGGCTGGGCACTCATTGTTGCCGACTACAGTGTCCGATTACCCGTTGATACGAATCCCTGGCGCGTATTTGCATTGACTTTTTGGGGTTAATATCTTCCGATAGTCTTCTCCGTGACCCTGGGCGCTGTATTGATGACCATTACCGACCAAGCATACGTCGCTGCCTTTGGTGAGGGGGGAGACACAGGTGCATTGATTGCCCAGGTCCTATCGCCTTGGGGAGGCGGGGGACAGTTTCTATTGGTACTACTGTCTATGAGCGCAATGTGTGTTTTTCGTGTCTTGGCCCAATCGGATGCTGACCTTGGTTTCAAAATTAAAGCTCCAATAATATTCCTAATACCTACTCCGCCGCTCTTGCTATACAAGCGCTTGGTCGTCCCTTTGCTATGGTACCCCGTTTTCTATGGGTGCTCGTCGTTTTCATTGTCTACACCATCGCCGGTGTTGTTGGGCGGGAACACTTTAGTGCCATCCTCAGCAACTTTTTGTCTATACTGAGTTACTGGACGGCATTCTTTATCGTCATCGTTGGAGAGGAACATTTCCTATTTCGACGCAAGGAGGGACCACTGGGAGGATATAACCTGGAAGATTGGGATAACCCGTCCAGGTACGTGCTTTTAGTCCTGCGTTGTCTTGCCACTTATGTCCTTACACCTCTTTCTGTTGATTTGTAGACTTCCAATGGGTATCGCAGGCATGTCAGCGTGTTGTTTTGGTATAGTAGGTGCGGTGGTTGGTATGTCCCAGGTATGGTATGTTGGACCGATTGGGAAGCTGGCTGGCGCCGCATTTGGCGCAGATCTGGGATTCGAAGTGAGTCCGCCGTAAGTGGATGACCGTCGCACCGCTGACATGTGAGGCTCAAGCTCGCGGCCGCTTTTGCAGCGGTGACATTTCCACCTTTGCGATGGTTGGAGATCCGACTGACGGGGAGGTGAGCGAATCTGGATGATGGTCGAGTTGTCTCTCGCAGGGACGACCGAATGACGGATCGCAATGCAAGCCATTATTATTGTACGATGCTTAGCTTCGAATTAGAGCTTAATCGTATCAGTGGCATGCCATCCCTAGGGGACATCGAACAACGCCCATGAAAGGAGTATAGGTTCTCGTTCTGCGTCATAGACTTCACGAGTCACGGCACATGCCCTAACATGAGCTTCAGGGAGCCGACGGCACCATGTCGGTAGTATGAGAAGCTCCGATTCCCTTGGGTTCGGAGCAACTGTGAACATGCAGGTGCTGTTTTCTCCAACTTGCGGAGAAATGGATGTTCGGGGCCAAAATCTGGACCCTCTTCGCCGGTCGTGGTGAAAGACTACGTTGCCACAAGGGCGAGGTGGAGGACAGTCGGTCACACTCCTCTGGAGAGGGACCCGACTTTATGATGGACTGGCCTTTAAATAAGCACGCTTTTTTGAAACACTGCAGCCCGGCTTGTTCCCATAAGCCGCATTCCGGCGTGATAATTTATGCGTGGCACTCGCTGTAACCGTGGGTGTCGATGAAACCTGTTAATCTGGTCCCCAAACGTCTAAGCCAGTGAGATTGCACGGTCGCAGATTCTCAAAATCGGTAGTGATGAGCGCGTAACTAACAATAGCCTCAAAGACCGCACTTTTCATCGACTAGGTTCTAAGAAACGACGGTAGCACAAAAATCGCCGCCCCGGTGTGTAACAAGACTAGTGCGAGCTGAAAAAAACGAAGCGACTCTCCGCAGCCTGACAGTATCTTGGTAGGCAGTCAGCTCGTCGGTGAGCGGGTAAAACGATCAAATGACCTCTGCAAACGAAAGCGAGATACGTCCATAACTCGGAGAGGTGATGGAACCGCTCCGATCGAGTCCTCTGCCGTTTTCCCGTGTTGATAGCATTTGCGATCGCTCTGACTTTTTCCTTGAGATTATGTTCAAGGATGATTCGGAAAACAAAAACAAAAAAAGACTGACGTACCACCGTAATCACCTTCATCAAGCTTTCAAAAAAAAAACGCTGGTACCCCCTCCAGTCGGTTTAGTAAACCTGTCGTCGCGTACACCATCGATCGATTCCTGCAGCAAGTCCCTGTCGTGAGACTGCGATCTTACAGTTCCCATGCTGGCACGAACCCTACGAACTCGGGAACGAAGATCATCGACGGTTTCTACTGAAGAAGTCACTGATAGCCGTCACTCCCGAGTCTACGGAAACACACCCGCTTCGGATTGGCCAAGGCGCGAGCAGCAATCGCTTCTTCTGTGTCAAAACTGAAGGAAAAATACGAGGAAACCTCACAGCAAAAAGACTTGACCTGATCTTTGTGCAGTTTCTTTATCGCCAAAGGTGTCGCGTCTGTCGGACGATACTTTGATAAGCACGCCGGGAAGGGTATGAAGAGAGGAAATGCGTGGCGTACACGCCGCGACAGCGTCGACGTACACCTTAAATTTTGGCCTTCTGATATTGCCCACAAGCTATTTGAGAAACATTGTCAGAAAGTGTACTCAGGCTGTAGTAGCTTTGGTGGCGATGAAATTGACATGTTTTTCCCACACTGCATCGTTTTTCATGTTCCGCTCTGTGGCTCTGCGGTGGCAGTGACTATTTACAAATGTTTTCTTCTAGCCGTCGCAGCGAGTGTGAGGGGATTAAGGTTGGCGCTCTTTGAATTTTGGGTACAGCCACTCGGTGTTCGCCGACCACCATAGTGGGATATAGCCCCTCACACTCGCTGCGACGGATGGGAAGGAGCCTGATCAGTCAGTCGCATAGGCAGGTGTAGAAGAGAGCAATTGTCGGAGGAGGAGCATCCGAGTCGTGGTCATAGCCCGAAGAAGTGGACACGACTCATCATGCCGATCTCAGAGGGGTGGAAGACCCCATTGCTCGTTTGT
>JBBPLQ010000552.1:0-19051 GCA_038089855.1 Royoungia palumana
CACCATCACCATATCCTCAGACTTGACAAGCTATACAATTAAATATGACCACATACTTGTTGATGTATTGCGAGTCAGACATTGACAGATTTCGGAGTTCATGTTCTGCATCACTGACAGGATCGTGAGGTCCAAAGTTCATCTGGAGTTCAAGAACAAAGTTGGAGTAACTGTCCATCCAGAGCAGACAGAGCTGAGGGGTCTCAGAGATGAGGAGGTCGGGTTCGAACCATTCTAAGGCCATCCCAGTCAGATAGGACTGGGAAAATGTTACTTTGGTACACTCAGACTTGAAGGCTTTAGGATGGTCTTGGAAATTCAACTTGCACTGGACTAGGAATGTATGGAGCTGATAGGGATTGGAACCATTGAACTGGTCTGGAGTTCGGACTTTGGTTTGTAGGGTGGAGGTGCGTTTCGAGCGATTAGCTGATCTAGCCAACTGCTTTACAGTGTGAGAAAGGAGGATGGAAGCATTGGAGGAGGAATCTTCAGAGTTGGAGGAGCAAGACTCAGAGTCAGAGTCGTTACTAGTATGTCGGGAGTGTGGATGGGGGTACAGGTGGGGCTGATCTAATGAAGGGTGAACAGAGTGCTGACCAGGGGTTTCGGAGTTATGGTATCTCCTACCCAGGAGTGAAGCTCCCAGAGTCGGAGTTGGAGTAGGACATGACTGAGAGGTGGAGCTAGGTGAACGACATGTACAGATGCCATAGAAGTGGTCTTCAACCTAAGGTTGTTGACGATGGCTGACAAAGATGCTGAGGGGACTGAGATGCTCAGATGCTGAGACAACTCTCAAAATCGAGTGGTTGTATAGTTTGAAAAAGTAAGAAAGCTTATAGGCTTAAAGTGATTGTAGGAGAGGAAGATACAAGTTGATTAAACTGAGGACTATTGAAACAGCTCAGGTATTTATACTACTCTATATTGTTTGTACATATTTGTGTAGTTCTAGAAAGTTCTGTCAAGATAAACATATGATTGGATGATAAGAAGGAATGTAATGATGTCATAGATAAGGCATAGCCTCATGGCATATCAAATGGAAGAGAAGTGTAACATGTGTTTGATGGAATGGAACCATAGGGTGTAGGGTTAATGTATTCATATGGAGATAGATCTTGATCGGTGCCTTGATGTGTGGCAGCCAATCATGGATTGAATCCTGTATAGGTTTTGCATGAGGCTTTGAGAGCTGTGTGCTCTAGGCATTGGTGTAGTGGAATGACATATGGTTGGTTTGGTTTGTGAAGCATAGGGAAAGGAATGGAGTTGGTCATAGGAAATGGTATTAGATTTGAGGCGTTTGTAATAAATGTGGAGGGATTCATGATGGAGGTTTTACCACTTGGTTGAGTTCTGAAAGTGACAGAGTTAACTTGAATGAATGGATGAGGTCAGAAAGTGAGAGCTTGAATATACTGTTAAGGCTACATATGTCGGAATTCCAGTGACAACTCCGGTCAATTCTGGATCTGACTCCAAAGTTGCGTGAGGGGTTCAGGACTTTGGCTTCAGCGACTCGGAGCGGAGCGCTGCACCCTTACTGTCCTTGTCAGGGGTCCCGGATTTCGGAGGATGAAGAGGACGGAGTGGGTGAAGAGATGAACTCAGAGTGGAATGAGACAAGAGAGGAGTGCCAGGGAAGTCTTAGTTGATATTCAAGCTAATATATCTACAACAAGGCTCAGACTTATATATGGAAGTCAGAGGATGTAACTAGATATGTAAAATAGGTCCAGGAGTCAGAAGGGTCAGGGTCGGAGTCGGAAGGGTTGGAGTAAGGGTCAGAGGCAGAGAATGGACAAGGGTCGATGGAGAATGTACAAGGTACATAAAATAGAGAATGGAGATGGAGAATGTAAATGCAGGGTCAAAGGTAATTAGGGATAGAGGTTTTACATGACGAGAATAAAATAGGGAGTAAACTGTAATGGAGACATGGAGGACAGAGTGACAGAATGAGATGGAGGAATGGAGATACTATGGGCAAGATTGTTAAGACTGGGTCAACTCCAGTGAACTCTGGTAACTCCGGAGTTATGCGCACGGGTAGGACCTTGGCTTCAGCAACTCGCAGCAGAGCGCTGCACCCTAGCCTAGGTCTCGGAGGTGGTCCAGATTTCAGAGGAGCAGAGGTTCAGACTTAGACGTTGACTAGCAACAAAGTTGAGTTGGAGTAGACAAGTGAGGCTTGAGTCAGAGGTCAGAGAAAGAGTTGAATCTAAGTTAATATTTGAACTGAAGAAGTACGACGAATACATGTGGGTTTATATATGGAGTAGGTTGTAACAAAGATGGGATGGTAAGGTTCGGAAGGGTCAATGGAGTTGGAGAATGGACCTAAGTAATGGAACGGCGGAATGAAGGGCTGTGCACTCAAGTGAGTTGCAAGGATGAAGGTAACTAGGGTCTAAATCTGAAACCAGTGGATTATTATCTGAGGGTTGGACAAGGAGATGACAAAGAGGAGACTCGCAAGGCAGAGGTTTGCAGTCTTGTCGGGAGGGACAACACAAGAAGTGATAAGCTTACTTGGGCAAGGTAAATGAGGAGAGATCACTAGATCACTAATTTCAAGACTGGAGAATACATCGAGTATTTACAGTCGTATATATACTAAGTAGGAGCACAGCCATCAGTGCATGGACCAAGCATATGTAAGCATGAGGGAGAAATGCTATTGGCTGTTAAGTATAGTAAGAACATGAGGCAAAGGCTGTGGTGAAATGGAAGGGAAGCAAGCAGTAATGAAAGAGAAGCGTACCGCATTGCGTGTGGCAAGAAGATCTAACCACAATATAAATGGAAGATCAATCAGGAGAAGATGGAAAGGATCCGTTAGATCTGTGGAGATCCCATATCAAAGGTTACTGATATCTAATCAGTTAAGTCCATTAGCTAAGTTAAATATGTGAAGAAAAGCGAAGGATGAAGTGTTTGTAACAAAATCAAATACAGGGTGAATTGTATATAGGAATAGAGAATGGAGGAGCAGAATACAAGTCCAAGAGTCGGAATTGCATACTTAGCAAAATGTCAATCAAAACCCATGGAGTTAGGTCTAGAGTTACGTCGGAGATTGGACTTGCGGATCGGGATATGACAGAGATTTGAAGTGTGCAAAGGTGCTGGAGTTGCGTTTCGGAGATATGGAGTTGTTCTCCGCTCCACCTTTACCTCTTCCAATGCCCCTGAACAAATCAACCTCTCTGGAGTTCTCCCAGAATACCACAACTTCACAGATGTGTTTAGTAAGAGCAGGGCATCTAAGCTTGCTCTGCACCATGAACACAATCTAAAAATTGACTTGGAAGAAGGAGCCTCTCCCCTCTTGGGCACTACCTACTCTCACTCTGCCTCTGATCTTGAGTCCCTCCACACATTCCTCAATGAGCATCTCTCCTACGGTTATATCCATCCCTCCTCTTTCACTCATGCTGCTCTGGTACTCTTTGTCTGCAAAAAGGATGGTTCACTCTGCCTTTGCATTGACTTCTGAGGCCTTAACAAGATCACAAAGAAAGACCACTACCCGCTTCCCTGTATTAACAACCTTGTCACGTGCCGTTCCTCTGACCTACTCTGTACTTCTGAGACCCAACTCCGGCGCCCTCGCACACTCTGATACCCCATCCGTAGATCTCTGTCTCTCCATTTCACTCCATCTCTCCATTCTCCATTTAAAGTTTACATTCTATCTCGTCATGTATTGCCTCCGTTCTAGTTACCTCTGACCCTGCATGTACATTTCTCCATCGACCCTTCTCTGTTCTCCGTCGACCCTTCTCTGTTCTCCGTTGACCCTTCTCCGTTCTCCGTCGACCCTTGTCCATTCTCTGTCTCCAACCCTTACTCTGACCCTTCTGACTCTGGACTTATTCATCTCCGTCTCAGTTACATTTCCCATCCTCCATATATAAGTCCGCACCTTGTCGTAGATACTCTAGCTTGAATATCGACTAAGACTTCCCTGGCACTCCTCTCTCGTCTCACTCTACTTTGAGTTCACCCTTCAACCCACTCGGTCCTCTTTGTCCTCCGAAATCTGGGACATCCAACAAGGACAGTAAGGGCGCAGCGCTCTGCTCCGAGTCGCTAAAGCCAAAGTCCTGAACCCCTTGCGCAACTCCAGAGTTGTATCCAGAGTTGACTGGAGTTGTCGCCGGAAATCCTACATAGCCTTAACAGACCTCCTTGATGCCCCTAGCTGTACCAAAATATATATGAAGATCGACCTCTGGCATGCGTACCATCTGGTTCACATTGCGTAGGGCAATGAATGGAAAAAATTGTTCTGCACACTGCAGCTCATATGAATGGCTGGTCATGCCGTTCAGTCTCATGAACACCCCCACAGTGTTCCAGCAGTTTGTAAATACTATCTTCACTGATCTCCTCGATGTCTGCATCATCGTCTATTTAGATGACATCCTTATCTACTCCAAAGATAAGTCCATGCTGTTAAGACCCGGTCAACTCCGGTCAACTCTGGTGACTCCAGAGTTATGCATGCAGGTAGGACCTTGGCTTCAGCAACTCGGAGTGGAGCGCTGCGCCCTTGCCTGGGTCTCGGAGGTGGTCCAGATTTCAGAGGAACAGAGGTTCGAACTTAGACGTTGACTAGCAATGAAGTTGAGTCGGAGTGAACAAGTGAAGCTCGAGTCGGAGGTCAGAGAAGGAGTTGAATCTAAGTTGATATTTGAACTGAAGAGTTACAACAAATATATGCGGGTTTATATATGGAGTAGGACTCGGAGTCTATAGGACGAGAATGGAGGAGGTCATAACAAAGACGGGACGGTAAGGTTTGGAAGGGTCAACAGAGTTGGAGATTGGACCTAAGTAACGGAATGGCA
Organism: Royoungia palumana; assembly: GCA_038089855.1. NCBI lineage: Eukaryota > Fungi > Basidiomycota > Agaricomycetes > Boletales > Boletaceae > Royoungia > Royoungia palumana. The sequence goes on from JBBPLQ010000552.1 coordinate 4,863, forward strand.
GAATGAAGGGCTGCACACTCAAGTGAGTCACAGGGACGAAGGTAACTAGAGTCTAAATCAAATACAGGGTGAAACGTATATACATAGGAACAGGGAATGGAGAAGTGGAGTACAAGTCTGAGTGTCGGAATTGCATACTTAACAAAATGTTGATCGAAACCCACGGAGTTATGTCCGGAGTTATGTCTGGAGTTACGTCAGAGATCGGACTTGTGGATCGGGATATGACACATGCACTGAGAGCACATCCATGAGGTTCTCCAACAACTCTGGAAACACAGTTTATACGCCAAGCCTGAGAAATGCAAGTTTCATACTGACTATATGGAATACCTCAGCTATTACCTCTCTCCTGTCAGACTTATCATGTCCAAGGAAAAAGTCAAAGCTATCTGAGAATGGCCTGAGCCCTGCAAAGTCAAAGATGTTCAGTCCTTCCTAGGCTTCACTAACTTCTACCATCATTTTATCCATAATTATTCCAATATTGTCGTTCAGCTTACCTGCATTACCTGCAAGGGTGCTCCATGGAACTTCTCTGATGACTGTCACTCCACCTTTCAGCACCTCAAGGACACTTTCACCTCCACTCCAATCCTGACTCATTGGATCCCTGATGCCCCACTCATTGTAGAAACTGACACCTCTGACTATGCCATGGCCAGAATTCTCTCCATCCGGTGCTCCAATGGCAAGATCTGTCTTGTCGCTTTCTACTCCCAAACCCTCCATTCTCACGAGCTCAACTATGATACCCATGATAAGGAACTCCTCACTGTCCACAAGTCCTTCCAGACTTGTCAGCATTACCTTGAGGGCTCCACAACTCCAATTGATGTTATCATGGATCACAAGAACCTAGAGTACTTCACTTCCACCCACCTCATTTCCCATTAGCAAGCCTGCTGGTCGGAATTCCTTTGCCAGTTTAACCTTGTCCTCTGATTCCATCCCAGAAGCCTTGGTGGAAAGCCTGATGCCCTAACTCAATGATGGGACATCTTATGACTGAGTCAACTCTGGTCAACTCTGGAGTTATACATACAGGTAGGACCTTGGCTTCAGTGACTGGGAGTGGAGTGCTGCACCCTTGCCTGAGTCTCAGAGGTGGTCCAGATTTCAGAGAGGCAGAGGTTCAGACTTAAATATTGACTAGCAACAAAGTCAAGTTGGAGTAGACAAGCAAGGCTCAAGTCAGAGGTCAGAGGAGGAGTTGAATCTAAGTTAATATTCAAAGTGAGGAAGTATGATGAGTACATGCGGGTTTATATATGGAGTAGAGCTTGGAGTCTATAGGACAAGAACAGAGGAGGTCATAACAAAGACAGGACAGTAAGGTTCAGAAGGGTCAATGGAGAATGGAGAATGGACCTATATAAGTAACAGAGCAGTGGAATGAAGGGCTTTGCTCTCAAGCAAGCCACAGGGATGAAGGTAACTAGGGTCTAAATCAGATACAGGGAGAGACATATATAGGAATGAAGAATGGAGAAGTGGAATACAAGTCTGAGAGTTGGAATTGTGTACTTGGCAAAATTTTGAATGAAACCCATGGAGTTAGGTCCAGAGTTATGTCAGAGATCAGAATTGCAGATTAGGATATGACAGTATCCTCCTCTTAGGCCTGAGCCCACGAAGGCCACAAGACCACAAGAGGACAATGTGGAGTTTCTTGGGCATCATGTGATGCAGAGTTTGAAATTCTGGGCTTGTGTATAAAAACTGCAGTGGTACACTCCTTCGTTCCTTACCTCTCAATTCTTATCATGTCCACCTACCCCGACATCCAGACATGGAGTGACGACCACCTTGCTGAGTGGGATGAGGATGAGGACACACTGTTCAACGCGAAGGCAGCAGAGCGGAGAAGGCGAGCAAAGGTGCACAAGGAGGAGGAGTGCAAGTGGGCAGAGGAAGGAGGAACGACAACAGATAGAGGAGGCAGAGAGGAGGCAGGTAGCAGAGGAGCAGCAGAGAGCAGCAGAGATAGAGAGGAGGAGAGCTATGGAGGAGCAACAGAGGGCCAAGGAGGAGGCCTGAAAAAGGTGAGTATTCCATGTGATCACCACCAGAGTACACTGACGGAGGCAGGCGGAGGAGATTTGCCAACAGCAGGAGGCCAGTGGAAGTAGGAACCATACAGTGCACATGGAATCAGATGGAGTGCCAACCAGGCACAGGCCACAAGGCCAGCACATGCATGGGCTGTCAAGTGGCCCGGCAGCATTGTGAGTGGCCTGGGGAGGTACTAGTGTGAAAGTGGAGGCAGTGGAAGTCAGAGGTGGTGGTGGAAGATGAGGAGTCAGGAAACAAGGGCAAGGACAAGTCAGAGCAGCTGAAGAAGAAGGCCAGAACTGAGAAGAGGTCAGAGGGGAGCAGAGTGGGGGTCAGTGGAAAGTCAGAGGCCATCAAGGCACTCAAGAAGGCTGCAATGGCAATGCACCAAGTTGCAATCACCTTTAGCTCCAACTCAGTGCAGATGGCACAGGTCATGATGGCAGTGCTGCAGCTGGTGCAGCTGAAGGTGTAGGCTTGGAGCAGGATGGAGGCGGAGGTGGAGTGGGAGTGGGAGGAATCATTGTCGGACAATTCGGATATTGACACAACTGTCGATGAGCAATAATTGACAGAGTTGGAGGAGGAAGTGGTGGGAGTGTCAGAGAAGGATGCAGAGGGTGACATGGTGAAAAGTCCAAGGACTAGCTGAATGGGAGTAGCTAGGGTGTTGGGTAAGTAAGTGCGAGGTTTGGGATTCGTCCCAATGGGTCCCTAGTGGGTCTGGGATGAAGTCCTGAGTGAAGGGGATGACTTCCAGGAAGTCCAAGTGAAGTCCTGGACAGTCCAAGCACAGGAGGGGCGATAGGAGCAGTTGGGAGCAGTCAATTGGGGCCAGAAAGGTGTCAGAAGGTCAGTCGGGTTGTCAGAAATGCTGGTAATAGATGGATAGATTGATAGGAAGGTAGATAGATACAGAGGAGTTGTTGAAAGGGAGTAGATGTTGTCTGAAAGGTGGTAAAAAGCTCCCTAGATAGGGCTAGGTATAGGAATTTATAGTCCAGGCATTTCCTGGACTGTATAAACAGTCACAAAGTTTGGAAATAGGTAAATAGAGTATCTATAGTATGTAGACATACTGCCGAGTCAAGTCCAGGGCATAAGAATGAAGTATCGAGCATGGGAAAGTAGTCCAAGGTAGTCCAGACCATGAGAAACCCGCCGGGAATAGTTCAGACTGTGGGAAAGACAACTGGATTGAATATGTGTCTGGAATGTGTGCTATGTGTCTGGAATGTGTGCGATGTGTCTGGAATGTGTGCGATGGGACTGGAAAGTGGACAATGGGGCCAGAACGTGGAGAATCAGTCTGGAAAGTGGATGATTGGGCTTGGGAATGGATAATCAGGCCCAGAAATGGATGTTTAGGCCTGGAAAGCATGCATTGGTCTTGGGATGAAGCTAGGATATCTACTGTACCTAGAGCTGTCTCAAGCTCTACAGTGGAGATGGAAGGGTCGGAGGAACAAGTATGTATATAGTAGAGGTAGTAGAATAGAAAAGAATATTTGTCCTTGTAATAAAAATTTCTTCTCCTTTTCTTTTAAGTGCGATGAGGACTGGGTTTCGATGGATATTGGAGGTGGAAGTCAGAGACAAGCTTGGAAGCATGACCAAGTTCAGTAGCTGGCAGCCAAGAGGTCTCTTTGTCCGTGCCTTCATATACTGACCATCAGACCAAGTATAGGGGTTGACAACTCCATCATCAGTGGTTGATCTTTGTGTCAAGGATCTCAGTGATTTTGTACTCAGATTTGCTGTCAACTTTGATCAGAGGTGACAGAGGTTGTTTGTGGTTTGAGATTGTGTTTGGAATGGAGGGTTCCAATTGGGAGACATGGAAGACAGGGTGAACGGATTTCATGTTGTCGGGGAGTTGGAGCATGAAGGAGTGGGTTCCTACTTGAGCAATAATTTTGTATGGTCTGAGGTTCTTCTTGGAGGGCTTTTTGGAGGGACAAGTGGAGAAAATATACTTAACTTTGACAAATACTCAGTCACCGACCTTGAAGTCTGGTGCCAGAGTTCACTTGGCATCCATGAGGCCTTGGTAGTGCTCTTGGGCATGGGCCATTTCTTCATGAAGGAATTGATGAAGTGACTTGAGATCTGCAGAGTAGTCACAAGCACATGCAGAGATGGGATCTCTTGGGGTGTATGGAGATGTTGGGATGATAGCCCTTGTTAGTGAAGAATGGAGACACACTGGTTGTGGTATTTGGAGCATTTGTTAAGACCAGGTCAACTCCGGAGTTAAGTGTGCGGGTAGGACCTTAGCTTCAGCGACTCAGAGCGGAGTGCTGTGCTCTTGCCTGAGTTTCAGAGGTGGTCTGGATTTTGGAGATGCAGAGGTTCAAACTTAAACATTGACTAGCAACAAAGTCAAGTCAGAGTAGACAAGCAAGGCTTGAGTCGGAGGTCAGAGGAGGAGTTGAATCTAAGTTAATATTTGAACTGAGGAAGTGCGATGAATATATGCAGGTTTATATATGGAGTAGGACTTGGAGTCTATAGGACAAGAACAGAGGAGGTCATAACAAAGACAGGACAGTAAGGTTCGGAAAGGGTCAATGGAGAACGGAGACAGAGAATGGACCTAAGTAGCAGAACAGCAGAATGAAGGGCTGCACACTCAAGTGAGTTGCAGGGGTGAAGGTAACTAGGGTCTAAATCAAATACAGGGTGAATCATATATAGGAATAGGGAATGGAGAAGCGGAGTACAAGTCTGAGTGTTGGGAATGCATACTTAACGAGATATTGAACAAAACCCACAGAATTAGATCCAGAGTAGTGTCGGAGGTTGGACTTGCGGATTGGGATATGACAGCATTGTTGTATACAAACTCTGCAAGGGGCAGGAGTTCGGACCAATTGTCCTGTTGATAGTTGCAGTAGATCCAGAGGTACTGTTCTAGAGTTTGATTCATCCACTCCATTTGTCCATCACCTTTGGGATGATAACCAGAGGTAAAGTGGAGGCAGATATTGAGGGCTTTTCCAAGGGAGGGGAAGAAGTGCAAGACAAACTTGACACCTCTATCAGAAGTGATGTGGGCAGGAACTCTGTGCTTGGAGAAGACATGGAGAAGGAACAACTTAGCTAGCTCTGGAAATGTAATCTTGTTGTTGGTGGGGATGAAGATGCATTGTTTTGATAGTTGGTCTACGATGACGAGGATTGTGGTGTAGTTGGAGGATAGAGGAAACTGTTTGATGATGTCCATGAAGATGAAGTTCCACAGTCTCTTGGGGATTGGAAATTGTTTGAGGAGTCTGTATGGCTTGTGCCTAGGAACCTTTGCACATGAGTATGCTGTGCAGGAGGAGATGTACTCTTTTATGAATGTTTGGACTCTGGGCCAAGTGTATTCATGGCAAATGAGTTCCAGGGTGCAATTTTGTCCAAAGTGTCTGAATAGCAGGTGATTGTGTTTATAGTGGAGCACTCAGAGATGGAGGTCGTTGGTATTGGGGACATAGATGTGATCATCTAGTCAGAGGAAGCTATTGGAGTCAATAAACCAGTGAGAGTTGGAGGGTTTGGAGTTGGATATATATGTGGAGGTGATAGGATTGGAGGGGAGTGCAGAAAGGATGTTGTGAAGGGATTCCACATCAAACATAGTGCTTGCATGGAGGACGGGATTGGCAAGGCAGGTAGTTTGTAGAGAGGACACAAACTGTTCCTAGGTAAAGACTAGTCAGAGGTTGTGTGAATTGACACAAGTGTAGTCCCTATCCCCCTCTTTGGGATAGATGTCCCATTGTTGAGTTAGGGCATTGGACTTTTTGCCTAGGCATCCAGGACAGAATTGGAGAATGAGATTGAACCAGCAGAGGAATTCTGACCAGTGGTGGGCTTGCTGATGGGAAAGGAGATGAGTGGAAGTAAAATACTCCAGGTTCTTGTGATCCGTGATGACGTCAATTGGTGTCACAGAGCTCTCAAGGTAATGCTGCCAAGTCTAGAAGGACTTGTGGATAGCAAGGAGCTCTTTATCATGAGTATTGTAGTTGAGCTGGTGAGAGTGAAGGGTTCGGGAGTAAAAAGTGATGGGGCTGTTACAACAACCCCAGGTAGGGACTGGCATTAACTCAATGGCTCAAGGGTTCTGATGCTTCTGACAAAAATAGGGGTTCCGATGATTCTGAAAATAGAGGCTTCTGTTGGTCAACAGAAGGTTGAGAACTTAAGAGTTCAAGGTTCAAAGTTTCTGAGATAGGGGTTCTGAAGGTTCCGAAGATAGGGGCTTCTGTAGAGTGACAGAAGATCCTGGGGTTTCAAGGGTTCCAGGGTTCCAAGGTTCTGGAATAGGGGTTCTGATGGTTCTGAAAATAGGGGCTCTTGTTGAGTAGTAGGAGTCGAAGGTTCAAGGGTAGAGTATTCCTGCCAAAGGGGTTCTTAGGGTTTGAGGATTCACTAGCACTTTGTAGTGGTTTGAAGGTTTCAGAGAGGGGCCCTCTTGGGAGTGAGGGGGGGGTTCAGAGGATGAAGGTGGTTGAGCAGAGTAGATTGAGTAGATCTAAGCTGAAGGATATAGGCAGGTATACTACAGCTTATATAGAACTCTCTGAGAGCTGAGTCAGGTCAGCTAGAAAGGGATTAACTCTTAAATGGACTCAGAACAGGAGATGGAAGAGAGATGGGATACCTGAAGGGAATGGGGTAGAACCCCTAAGTGCAGCGTGGAAGGAACAAGGGAATGCTATTGTACAAGAAAGAATGAACAGTTAGAAGAGGAAAGCCATTGTTGGTTGTGATCCTTAACTGTGGCACAGTGGATATGCTATGAATTTGGGGTTGTGGCTTCTAATGTTGGATTTCCTAAAAAAGAAAGTTTCGAAAGTGAAAAATATAAATAGGGGCTGGTTGACCAATTCTAGACAACAAAAGAGAAACAACGATGAACGGGTTTTGCAGGTACATCCAATAAGAAAGAAATTGTAACTGGAGTGGACCTCACCATTGGAGCATTGGATGGAAAGAATTCCAGCCACAGCGTAGTCGGAGGTGTCAGTTTCTACAATGAATAGGGCATCAGGGACCCAATGAGTCAGGATCAGAGTGAAGGTGAAAGCATCCTTGAAGTGCTGGAAGGCAGAGTGACAGTCATTGGAGAAGTTCCATGGAGCACCCTTGCAGGTGAGGCAGGTAAGCAGAACAACGATATCAGAGTAATTATAGATAAAACAACAATAGAAATTAGCAAAGCTGAGGAAGGACTGGATGTCCTTGACTTTATGGGGCTCAGGCCATTCCAGGATAGCTTTGACTTTCTCCTTGGACATGGTAAGTCTGGTGGGAGAGAGGTAATAGCTGAGGTATTCTGTAGAGTTGGTATGAAACTCACATTTCTCAGGCTTTGTGTATAAACTATGTTTCCAAAGTCATTGGAGAACCTCACAGACATGCTCTCGGTACACGAACTTATCTTTGGAGTAGATAAGGATGTCATCTAAATAGACGATGACATAGACATCAAGGAGATCAGCAAAAATGGTATTTACAAACCACTGGAATGCCATGGGAGCATTCATGAGACCGAACAGCATGATGAGCCATTCATAGGAGCTGTAGCGTGTGTGGAAGGACATTTTCCATTTGTCGCCCTCTACGATGTGGACCAGATGGTATGTGTATTGGAGGTCAATCATTGTATATATTTTGGTGCAGCTAGGGGCATTCAGGAGGTTGTTGATGTGGGGGAGTGGATAGTGGTCTTTCTTTGTGATTTTGTTAAGGCTTCGGAAGTTGACACAAAGACAAAGTTAGCCATCTTTTTTATGGATAAAGGGTACTGGAGCAGCGTGAGCAGAGGAGGAGGGATGGATAAATCCATAGGAGAGATGCTCATTGAGGAATGCATGAAGAGACTCAAGCTCAGAGGCAGAGAGGGAATAGGTAGTGCCCAAGGGGGGAGAGGCTCCTTCTTCCAAGTCAACTTTTAGATTGTGTTTGCAATGTGGAGCAAGCTTAGATGCCTTGCTCTTACTAAACACATCCGTGAAGTCATGGTATTCTGGGGGAACTCTAGAGAGATTGATTTGTTCAGGGGCATTGGAAGAGGTGGAAGCGGAGCAGAGATTGCTCTTCTGGGGGTGGAGTTGCAGGCTGAACTGCATGGAACCTTCAAGGCGACATGCCAGAGCGAAAGCAGGAGCACTGATAATCACGATAGGCGGAGCCATGCAGTCGGAGAAATGTAGTAAATCGGATGGGGTGGAATCAACCAGAGGAGGTGAGTCCTGTGTTACAAATGCCTCAAATCTCATACCATTTCCTATCACTAAGTTCATTCCTTTCCCTATGCTTCACAAACCAAGTCAACCATATATCATTCCTCTACACAAGTGCCTAGAGCACACAGCCACTAAAACCTCATGTCAAACCTATGCAGGATTCAATCCATGATTGGCTGCCACACATCAAGGCATCAATTAAGATCTAACCCCATATGGACATATTGATCCTAAACCCTATGGTTCCATTCCATCAACACATGTTATGCTTCTCTTCCATATGATACGCCACAAGGCTATACATACCTTATCTATGACATCATTACATTCCTCCTTATCATCCAATCATAAGCTTACCTTGACAGAACTTTCTAGAACTACATACATAAGTACAAACACTATAGAATAGTATAAATACCTGAGCTGTACTTCGATAGTCCTCAGTTTAATTCACTTGTATCTTCCTCTCAAATTATCTAAAGTCTATAAAGTTTTTACCCTTTTATCAACTAAACAACCACTCGATTTCAAGAGTTGTCTCATCCTGAGGCTGTGGAGATGAGCTCGGAGGGGCTGGCATGGGGTACTCAGGTGATCAGAACATGACACTCCTCCAAACCCAATCAATCAATAGATTGTAGTGGGTGAGCCAGTTATGTCCTAGAACAAGTGAGCAAGTGTTACAACAACCCTGGGTAGGGACTGTCATTAACTCAGTGGCTCAGTGGTTCTGACACTTCCAACACAAATAGGGGTTCCAACAATTCTGACAATAGGGGCTTCTGTCGGTTAACAGAAGGTCAAGAACTTAAGAGTTCAAGGTTCAAACTTTCCGAGATAGGGGTTTTGATGGTTCAGAAGATAGGGGCTTCTGTTGAGTGACAGAAGGTCAGGAGTCCCAAGGGTTCCAGGCTTCCAAGGTTCTAGGATAGGGGGTTCTAAAAGTTCCAAAAATAGGGGCTCTTGCTGAGCAGTAGGGGTTGAAGGTTTCAAGAGTAGGATGTCCCTCTTGGAGGAGTCCTTAAGGTTCAAGGGTTCCCTAGTGCATTATAGGGGTTCAAAGGTTCCAGGAGGGGCCCTCCTGAGAGCAGGGTGGGTTCAAAGGATGATAGTGGTTGAGCACAGTAAATTGAGTAGATCTAAGCTGGAGGATACTGAAACAAGCCTAGAAAGGTTGAGACTTGTGTAGTAGAAAATGAAGTAAGGATTTGTGGAATGTTATCTCAACTGGTTTGTAAGTGAAAGACCAGAAGAACTTTACTAGAGTTCTTCAGTGTTGGATTCATAGTATATATAGTACTATATGTGTATGTATCTATTTGTATTGTTCCATAGTGTTTTATCATAAGAAGGATTGTGATTGGTTAAAAGAAAGTGGTACAATGCACAGCATCAGTAAGTGATGATGTCATGGAGATAAGAGAACATAATGTGATTGGCTGGAATGTATAGGAATGTTCTATGAGGCTGTACTTGGCTATGCAAGTGTGTCAGTCAATAGGAATGAGTTTCAAGCATAGGTTTTGACATAAGGCAAAGGTCTAGCCTTTAGGGAATGGAATGAGTAAGGCATGTAAGGGAACGGTATATGGTATAGGAGTGTTGTGTAGTTGTGGGAATGGGATATCATGTGACTTTGGGTTATGTGATGCAGGGAATGGTATGAACATAGGGGTCAAAGATAGGGGCTTTGAAGCGTTTGTAACAGATATAGGCAAGTATACTACAACTTATATAGAATTCAAAAAGAGGCTGAGTCAGATCAGCAAGAATGGGGTTGTCCCTTAAGGGGGTATGGAACAAGAGATGAAAGAATGACAGGATGCCTGAAGGGAATGGGACAGGGTTCCTAAGAATGGTATGGAAGGAATAAAGAGATGCCACAATACAAGAAAGGCAAAAGGCAGAAATAGGAGGTTATGGTTGGCTGTGATCTTTGACTGCCGCATGGTAGGTATGCTACAGATTTGGGGTTGCAGGTTCTGACATCAGATTTCCTAAAAAGAAAAGTCTCAGAAGTGAAAATTTTAAATACGGGTCAATCGACTGGTCCTGGATGAGAAGAGAGAAACAATCATGAACGAACTCTGCAGGTGCAATAGCAAAAGGAAATTATAACAGCAAGAACCATCCAGTAGAGTGACATAAAATGTCATTGGAGTGATATCACCAGTCAGGAATTGGATGGAGAGGTTGAGGGCTTGAGTGATAGTTGAGTTTGATGTTCCATTGAAGAGTTGGAGAAGGATCAGGGAAACGGAGTACATTGAACAGTTATTTTTATTCATGAAAGCAGTGTCTATGAAACAATCAGAGGAGCTGGAGTCCATCAACGCAGGAAAAGAAGGTGTATCATAAGAGACTAGAGAGACAGACTGCATAAGGGATTTCAGATCTAAGAGAGCAGACGCATTGAGTCAGAGCTCCTTGAGTACAAGGGTGGATTCAATGCAACCTTCAGTCCGTGCGGAGTCTGAGAGGTCATGGACTATTTTTTTGTCTCTGAGGAGACCTCTGGTTTAGATTCTGGAGCAGTGGTTTTAGTCACACAGGCTTTGGAGACATGGGAGATAGACTTCAGGCAATCTTTGGCCATATGGCCAGCTTGACCACAGAACATACAAAGCTTATTGTCAAAGTGATGCTTGTACTTGGTGGCAGTGAGTTTGCCATCCTTTCCAAGCTTTGGAGAGAGGTCTACAGACTTGGATACAAAAGAGGAAGTGGTGGCTTTGCCCTTGGAATCTTTTGAATCCTTGGAGCTACCAGAGTGATTGCTAGAGTGAGATGTGGAGTGGGATGCAGATGTAGAATGTTTGTCAGATGTGGACTTGGACAAGGATGGGTTGGTGGAAGGCTTTGCTTGTCAGAACATCTCTGACTTGCATTCCCAATAGCACACATCAATGGCCTGAGTGAGTTGTCAGAGTTCAACAAGGGTGGTGGGTTTCCCAACACGAAAGACCTCATCTTTGATGTAGTTGGAGAGTCTGTTATAGAAATGGTGATGGAGAGCTCCTTCTCCATATCCCTAGACTTGGGATGTGATGCAGTTGAACTCAATGACATACTTGTTGATGTGCTGTCCGTCCTTCATGCTGAGATGATCCAGCTGGTGTTCTGCATCTCCAACTGGGTTGCACAGACCGAAATTGGTCTGGAGCTCTAGGATGAACTCCTTGTAATTGTCCATCCAGATCAGACAAAGCATAGGATCTTCCATTTGGAGGAGGTCCAATTCAAACCATTCCAGGGCCATACCTTGGAGGTAGGACTGCATGAAGGTAACTTTGGTGTGGTCTGTGGCAAAGGCCTTAGGATGATCTTAGAAGTTAAGTTCACACTGGACCAAGAATATGTGGAGTTTGCGGGGGTCCATCCCATCAAACTGATTTGGTCTTGGACCTTGGTGTGCAGTGAGAATTCAGAGGTCAGATGATGAGAGGAGGAATGAGTGAGCTGGCTGATGGCGCTAGCCAGCTGGGCAAGTGTATTGCAGGAAATCTGCTTGTTTCAGAGTCAGAGGAAAAGGGTCAGAGTTGTTAGGGGTATGGGGTTCGTCATCAGACAGGTCATTTCCAAAGAAACTGAAGCTGTTATCAGGGTCATCTCCTGGCAAGCCAGAACCATGGTTAGAAGGTTCATCTCTAGGGCCACCATCATGTCCCAGAGGAAATGGAACTTGGGGGTCATTGAATGGAGTTTGGATTGAGGAGTGATAGGACGACCTTGGGTCTTCTTCTTCAAATTCTTCAACACATGCCCCTGGAGTTGGAGACAGAGGCAGGAGTTGGGAAGTGGATGCAGACAGAGCAGGAGTGCATTGTGTGGAGAAGTTGTGAAATTCACTGACAAGGTCGGGCACACATCAGCTGCTCCTATAAGTGGACAGAGGGTTGAAGAGGGGAGATGGAGGCAGATTGCTGGCACTGATAGTGTGAGCACAGGATTTGGTAACACAAGTAGCCATAGTTAAGACATCAGACAAGGTAGAGTTCGGATATACTGTTCAGGTCAACTCCAGTGAACTCTAGTGAACTCTGGAGTTATATACACAGGTAGGACCTTGGCTTCAGTGACCTGGAGTGTAGTGCTGCACTCTTGCAAGAGGCAGAGGTTTGGACTTAAACATTGACTAGCAACAAAGTCAAGTCAGAGTAGAAAAGTGAGGCCTGAGTTGGAGGTCAGAGGAGGAGTTGAATCTAAGTTAATATTCAAAGTGAGGGAGTACGACAAGTACATGTGGGTTTATATACAGAGTAGGGCTCAGAGTCTATAGGACAAGAATGGAGGAGGTCATATCAAAGACAGGATAGTAAGGTTTGGAAGGGTCAACAGAGATGGAGAATGGACCTAAGTAATGGAACAGCAGACTAAAGAGCTGCACTCTCAAGCAAGCCACAGGGACGAAGGTAACTAGGGTCTAAATCAAATACAGGGAGAGACATATATAGGAACAGAGAATGGAGAAGTGGAGTACAAGTCCAAGAGTCAAAATTGTGTACTTAGTGAAATGTCAAACGAAATCCACGGAGTTAGGTCTGGAATTACGTTGGAGATCGGACTTGCAGATTGGGATATGACAGAATGTGAAAGTGATGACAAAGATGATCCTACTCCCATTAGGAAAGTTAAATGGGGTTTTTATATAGAAGGACTGAACCAACACCAGTACCTCCCACTCTATCTGGTTCAATCCATGTAATAGTAACAGACAAGAAATCTGTCATATCCTGATCCACAAGTCCGATCTCCAATGTAACTCCAGTTCCTGGCAAACACCCACTTGGAACCAATCACAAGACGATTCTTGGGGCGAGGGACAAGTTTCCATGTGCCATTGCTCTTCTGTGCAGCCAACTCCTTGATCGCAGCTTGACACCATTCATCAGAGTCAGTGCGATGCATTGCATCAGCAAAAGATCTGGGAAGCGTTTCACCAGCAGAGTGGGCCATGTATACATCCTCATCATCGCCATCTTGTCCTCATCAGCTATGAGCTGCTCAGGACTGAGCTTCCACCACTCCCTAGGTGGGTTTTGTTGCCTGACAGGCAGTCGAGCACCAATACCAATGGGACTTGCAGGCAATGGTAGAGGTGGTGCTTCTTGAGGCGCAGGAGCGACAGGAAGTGGTATGGGTTGTGAGTCAGGTGTTGGAGGCGCATCAGGGACAGGATCCTGCTGAACAGGCAACTCCCCCCCAGGAGCTGGTATCTGAGGCGCCTCAGAGTCATCGACAACGTCCAAGACCAGTGGGATTGGATGGAAGACTACAGACCCAACACCAGCCGAGTAGAGCACAGTGTTGTTCGCCAGGGTGACTGGGACGCGATATGGGGTAAAGTTGCGCAGCCAGTGAAGATGGGGCGTCATATGAAAAGTGGCACCTGAGTCTGCATTCCAAGCGACATCAGAATGGGAAGGAGGGGCAGAGGAATGGGCAGTAGAACGAAGACTTGCATTTCCTGCGCGCTCTCCACTGTCTTGGGAGTTCTGGACGACATTGGCTGCGACCACAGGGGTGCCAGAGGCAGCAGGGACAAGAGTGGACGCAGGAAAGGCATTCAGAGACATCTTGCCCTTCTTGTCCTTGCGCTTCGACTCCTTGTATGCATTCTTGGCGCGCTGGAGGGCGAAGCACTTGCACTGGCAGTGACCAGGCTTGTCACAGAAGGAGCAGTTCGCATTTGGATCGCAGCTGCAAGAGTTGGCATTGGCAACGAGCACAGGGCCACCTGGGAATGGGGATGAGCCATCAGGACGAGGGCGATGATTGATTTCCTCGGTCTGGAACGCAGCTTTGACCTTGTCCTTGTCAAGATCAGTAGGTCCCAGAGTGCAAACCATTGCCATACAAGACAGTTCATGTTCTACCTTTATCAGGGTGAAG
>JBBPLQ010000553.1:0-19041 GCA_038089855.1 Royoungia palumana
ATCTTCCCACAACCCCTGCCCTGGCTTGATGCCTGGGGCATCTTCCTAAGAGGGGGATAGGGCCTCCGCTCGCAACAAAGTCTTGTCAATACTCGTGCTCGCATTGTCCCCTGCTCCTCCACCTCTCTGACTCACTCCGATGACCTGTGGTCACTCCGATCGCTCCGACCTTCTTTTTCTAGGTCACCATCAATTCTGATCTTGCTAGATACAAGATTATACTATACTACTCCTCTGTCTCCATTTCCCTCCGACCCTCCAACTCCCTCCATTCCTCTCCCAGCCCCTCCAGTTCCTCCGCAACCTCTTCTTCTTCCTCCGACCCCACCTCCGACTCCGACTCCGACCCCTCCCCTCCGTACGCGTCCAGTGCCTGCAGCTCGACAAGCTGCTGGACGACCAAGGCCATCCGCGCGACGTGTTTGGTGTTGTTACGCACCATCGATGCCATGTCTCTCACCACCGCAGCCACCTCCTTCAGTGCCTTGGTGATCTCCGACACCTCCGCACCCCCATCCGACCTCCCTTGCTCCCCAGACCCCTCCGACCTTCCCTCTGACCTGGCCTTCTTCTTCTGAGGCCCCTCCGTCTCCTCTTCCTCCTCCACTCCCACCTCCGTCCTTCTCCGCCTCTGCTTGGGACCACTCGGGACCCCCGGCCTCTTGCACTTCTGCTTCAAATCCTTGCACTCCATGCAGGACTTGGACCTTCCAGGTCCAGGCACGCACTCGAGCCCCTTGTCGGCACATCGCAGGCATGCTGCACCCTTCCCCTTGCCTCCGCCCGCCGTCTGCTGAACGTGGACCTCCGCCACCTACTCTGATCAGCCTCCGCCATTGTCTTATCCGATGGGCACTCACCTGCGCCATCGCCCTCTCCCGTTCCTGTGTCTCCCTCCATCTTGCCTCCGCCTCCTCTGCCCTCTGACGCTCCTCCGCCACGCGCCTCTCCTCCTGCTCCGCCTGTCTGTGCTCCTCTTCTTTGCGCGCCTTTGCTCGCCTCCTCCGCTCCGCCGCCTTCGCCTCGAATAGGGCGTCGTCATCTTCGTCGCATTTGACGAGGCATGCGTCCTCCCACTCCGCGATGTCGGTAAAGTCGGACATGGTAAGAGTTAAAAGTTAAGAAGCAAAAGAGCATGTCCCCACAGCTTTATAGGTGCATCCAGAATTTCGAACTCCGAGTCACGTGATCTCCAACCACTCCGTTGATCCTCGCTTTGAGCCTGTGGCCTTCGTGGGCTCAGGCCTAAGAGGGGGATACTGTCATGTGCTGTTCCTCTGACCTACTCTGCACTTCCGAGAACCAACTCCGGCGCCCTCGCGCACTCCGATACCCCGTCCATAGATCTCTGTCTCTCCAATTCACTCCATCTCTCCATTCTCCGTTTATAGTTTACATTCTATCTCGTCATGTATTGCCTCCGTCCTAGTTACCCACGACCCTGCATGTACATTTCTCCGTCGACCCTTCTCTGTTATCTGTCGACCCTTGTCCATTCCCCGTCTCTGACCCTTACTCCGACCCTTCTGACTCCGGACTTATTCATCTCTGTCCCAGTTACGTTTCCCGTCCTCTGTATATAAGTCCGCACCTTGTCATAGATACTCTAGCTTGAATATCAACTAAGACTTCCCCGGCACTCCTCTCTTGTCTCGCTCCACTTCGAGTTCCCCCTTCAACCCACTCCATCCTCTTTGTCCTCTGAAATCTGGGACCCCCAACAAGGACAGTAAGGGCGCAGCGCTCTGCTCTGAGTCGCTGAATCCAAAGTCCCGAACCCCTTGCGCAACTCCGGAGTTGTATCCGGAGTTGACCGGAGTTGTCGCCAGAAATCCTGCATAGCCTTAACAGGAAGATAGTCCATAGCGATTTGGAAGAGAGTCGGATAGGTCAAACGAGAGAGCTAAAGAGGTGTGAGACAACATATTAGGATAGTACAAGACAAGACTTACCTCCCAAAATGCTAAAGGGTCAGTACCTTCTGGGCTCATATTTCCTGTAACATAGGCATTGAACTCTTGCCCAACCGTCTGAATCCTGACGGACGGACGTTGCATATGCATAGGTGGTAGGCCCAGCCCAGCATACCATCCCATGAGTGAGCTAGGAACTTGCTGGGGCTGATTGGGCTCTTGAGGGCAAACCGGGGAAGTGTCCAAATCTGTTGTACCGTTCCGAGCCCTATAGTCATTCATCTATATGAAATGGCAAATAAAAAAATATTCCGTAGATAAATATGCCTGTGGAACAAACATACCAATGAAATGAGCATCGTCTTCACTTCCGCAACATCATCAGGATCCCATTGTTGCTCGATCCATGTTAGGTGGATACTTGGATCTATAACTGGGAAGTTTGAACATGATAAGTCAGATTGATGGATTAATCTTGAAGGGAGACTTACGCATCACAATGGCATAAGCACAAGTTTGTCCCATGCGCTTGTAATACAATCTTGCATATTCTAAGCCAGGGCGGATGTAAGGAGCAGAGCATGGTGCTACACTGCTAAGGTGGTCCCATTGTGTGATGAATGTCTCAAATGCAGGGACCGCTGTAGAGATTGGTATGCCTCTACATGTATATCTCGGTCCCATGTGTGTGCTACTTGTCAGAACATCCTTCCATAGCTATTCCCTTCCATTTCCGAGACTTCTGGTCGGTTTCTGAAGGACTGGTCAACAGTCTGGATGCCCGGGCTGCCCAGACTACCAATGGACCGGCCGGACTCTACTTGTGTCGCTCCGGAAATACTTTACTACTGATTGTCGGGTCGTATATGCTTTGGTCCATTTCTAGTTACAGATATCCGTATGTTTCCGGTATGTTTCCCTTCACATTACGATACTTTTGTTTCTTAGGTCCCGATACCCTGAGTGATCGGTCGTATTGGACCTGTAATGGGACTCGGGCATGCCACCCTTCAAGGGTTGTTTTCATGTGATTCCGTCCCTTCTTACATTCCATTCTGTACATTTAGAATCATTTCCAGTACTTAGTTTCCATCCGGGCATACCCGGACTTATAAAATCATGTACCTACCTTCCAGAAATGATAGTTCCCATTGAGCTCACATCGTACATTGTCGGGGCCATTCCCCATCATCATTTCCATTGTTGTCCATTGGCCCCCGTCGTTTCTGCTTGTCTTTACCGCCTTTCCCAACCGAACCACTGGTCAGACATCATCTTTCTCATCAACCAGCCCCGGACTGGCCTCATTTTATCGCCCAGACTTGCCATGGACTGGTCAGTCAGCACTCAGACTTCGTTCAGGACTTAACCCAGACACCAGAGTCCCTTTGGGGCGAACATATTTGCCTCCCCTACTATCAGACACTCCCCAGTGGCCAGGATTCAAAGGTAGGAATACCTTCCAAGTCCACTCACCCACCTTTTAGTCTTTTCAACTGGAGCCTACCGCGAGGGACTCTAACATAGGTTCCAGACGAAGTCTCTGACTGACTCCTCATCGCTTAGAAATAGAAAAATTACTTGCAGAATTCCAGAATCTCAACCTCTCAGAGAATAGCTTTTTCCTACCCGCTTTCCCTGACAACAAACGCCTTCATTCCTCCCTCCCTGAAAGTTTCTTTTTCGGAGGCTTTCCACTGTCAGAAACAGAATTTGATCCGCCTTCTGAACAAGTATCTCAATCCAATTGGTCAGCGATCTGGCCGACCAGCCCAGAATCTTTAAATCTATCGGCCGACCCCCCACAGCCTCTGGAATCTTTCGACCGTTTTAGAGTTTTGGGGGCTGATCATCCCTTAAGGAGCGAAATTTTAGCCAAAGAGGGTAGTCTTAGCGAACAATTACCGGGAGCATTTATACACTTGACTCCTCGAAGGAGTTGGGGACGATCTTTGGATTTTTCATCCCCTCCATTTCCAATTTGCCCGCCATCGCTGTGTACACTGCCATCACCACTCACCCCACTCTCCACATCATCCTCCACTTCACTTTCATATCTTTTTAACCTGTCCCGAACGTCCTTCGGCCCTCTGGACTATTATAGTCTATACCACCAATCCCGTTCCTCACTGTCCAGAACCACTTTGGACAAGTCTCCATCACCCCCAGCATCACCCAGCCAACCGACTCCACCCATTCTGCCCGCTCCACCTTTTCCGCCCGTTCAACCTGTCCAACCTGTCCAACTTGTTCTGCCCACTCCTCCAGTACCAATGGCCAACATCCAGATGCTGCTCTGGGGTACCCAAAATGCCCCTAAGTTCGACGGAAAGAACCCGTCCTCTCTTCCTGGATTTCTAGAGGATGTAGATGATCTCGGCACTGCCACTGGTATTACCGAAGCACAGAAGATTCGTGCTGCCATCCGGTACGCAGACTTAGAAGTGAAACAAGCCGACAAAGGATGAGACTTGTGAAGCGATAAGATGTAAAGATGTTTGGAATGTTGTCCCAACTGGTTTGTAAGCGAAAGACCAGAAGAACTTTACTGGAGTTCTTTGGTGTTGGTTGCATGGTTTATATACTACTACATGTGTTTGTATCTATTTGTAAAGTTCTGGAAACTTCTATCTAATGAACGAATGTAATTGGTTAAGAGAAAGTGGTACGATGCACAGCATCAGTAAGCAATGATGTCATATGATAAGAGATCATAATGCGATTGGTTGGAATGTCATAGAATGTTCTGTGGGCTGTTCTTGGCTATGCAAGTGTGGCAGCCAATAGGAATGAATACCGAGCATAGGTTTTGACATGAGGCAAAGGTCTAGCCTTTGGGGAATGGAATGAGTGAGGCGTGTAGAGGAACAGTATAAGGTATAGGGGCGTTGTGTAGTTTTGGGAATGGTATATCATGTGACTTGTGGTCATGTGATGCAGGAAAAGGTATGAACATAGGGGTCGAAGATAGGGGCTTTGAAGCGTTTGTAACAGGTGCTGGTTTTGGCTGTCACATCGGTATGTGGTGATTTTAAGTGCTAGCTCCAAACATCTGAACCGTGGACATTACAGGTTGAGCGTGCATTGACATTATATTCTATGGGACACAAAGAGGTACCCAACAAACGATCGGAAGCCAGTTTCTCCAACATCGGATGGGGCATGAAGACCTTGTTGTACATGCAGTCAATCATGAAAGTTGGAGATAAAAAATTTGCGCGTATTATTGACAGAGCTTGGGTTTACTGCAATGCTACCATGCATTCTAGGCTGGGCTCTCGCAATACTCCAATCACCTGTGAGGACAACGCCATGGATGACAACTGTGCAATGATTGTTGTCTCTTCTGATATCAAGGCCGAGTTGGAGAATGGTGAGCCATTTCGTGCTCGGATACATAGGATTTCATTGGTGATTGATTGGACAGTGTGAGGTGCCGAAATGGCAAGGCTGAGTGGGGTGGTGAAAGTGAGCCATACATTTATATTGATGTCTTATAGCTCATTGTGATTGGATAGCGTGGGTGGTCGAAACAGCGTGATTTATTAGATGTGATCTAACTAGAAAGGGGCCAGATCAAGCGCTTAGATTATAGATATCAGGCCCTGTGTTATTGTTTTGTCCTGTTCTGTGCTGTCGTGTCTGAATTGACTGAATTTTGTCCTCACTGTGTGTGACTTCAAGCGAACTTTTGGGTCTTTGCACGGACTGTATACAGTAGGTACGGTCTGTGTACATAAGTGACATGTCTTTTCCCAGTCGCTTTACTGTGACGACTGTCGGTCTGTCGGGTCTGTCGACAGTCCGTACAGTTCCCACAGTCACGGTGCCATATTGCTGATGAACTTCTAACTGACTGCTGTATATTGCCATTTCGTCTCGCAGACGACGATGCTGGAAACGGGCAACTGATCATTATTCATGCTCTGCGGCTGCAGGGATGACAATACACGAGTGCAAATGGGCGCGATAGGAAACATAGACGACTGAGACTGGGTCACAAGACGAGGTGGGCCAAACAGGGGTTGTCTCTTGCAAAGATGTGCCTGTCATGTGCGTGTTAGACTGTTCAGAGGAGATGGGTATCTGAGGGGATAATCCAACCGAATTCGCCTTGACGTGAGTTGCTTATTGGCAGAGAGAGCAGAGGAAGCGAGGCTTTCGACAGCAACATTACTTTCAGAGCGACATCGAAGCATTGGTAGGCTAGATCGGATCAAGGATGGGCCCCACAAACGACAAGAAACTAGAAAGAAGATGTGACATCATCTGACTTGAAGTGCATACTAACCAGCACAGTACTAAGCATTGACTCAAAAGATAAACGACATGCCCGGTGCAACGAAGGGACGTTCTCAGTCCTGTTCACGTCTCTGATTCATGATCTGAACCACCTCCCACTTGTTACGCTCGTCACTTTGTTTGCACAAAGGAGGTAATCCCAGAAAAAACATTCAAAAAAAAACCTGCAATGCCAGCAGGATCACTAATCACAGCCTAGGAGTACCCCATTATATCGAGGTGTAGGCATGCTTTAGATACCTTCCTCACTCCAAAGTCTGTCTGAGATATCCTGGAGCCACCAGCATCAGTGAGTGGTAGGAGTCTGGGTGGCATTCAGAGGAAAAGCTGAGAACTTTGACACATGGACAATATCTCGAAAACAGGACCAGACCCTGCAGGGTAGAACGTGGGGGCAGCCTACAGCATAGCGCTCTTCCAGCATGGGCCAGGCTTCTGCAGCTTGTTCAAGCAGATGATTGTCGACAGTAGGATAGCTGTCATGTGCCGTTCCTCTGACCTACTCTGCACTTCCGAGACCCAACTCTGGCGCTGTTACGATCACCTCCAAACCGATTCCATTTCCTTCACTATTTGTTCCTATGAACCCCATGCAGTCTTTCGACAAGACATTCAATCCCTCTACCTATGCCGTTCCTCTACATTCGTCCTTGAAGGACACATTCTAAATATAGATGCCTCATGCCAAACCTATGCTTGGGATTGATTCCCATTGGCTGCCACAATAGAAGCAGCATATATTTAATCATCCAATCGGATATGCTCCATGCACGTTCCATTCCACAGAAGCTCGACGCTTCTCTTCCATTCCCAAGGCAGTGCCTTATCTATGACTCACACACAGTCATTACTTATCGTCCAATGACAATTAGATACAGGATATCGTACCACCTTCCCTTTTAGTGTACTATCGTAAAATATGACCACACACAGTGGACACTATATAAACCCCATGTAAACTACAACACTCCTTAGTTTTAACAACTTTGATCTTTTCCACTCTTAAGCCTCTCTAAGCTCAATCACTCTAAATCCACTAAACTTCATTCGCTTTTTGAGTGTTGTTTCAGGCGCCCTCGCGCACTCCGATACCCTGTCCGTAGATCTCCGTCTCTCCATTCTCCATTTATAGTTTACATTCTATCTCGTCATGTATTGCCTCCATCCTAGTTACCCATGACCCTGCATGTACATTTCTCTGTCGACCCTTCTCCGTTCTCTGTCAACCCTTGTCCATTCCCCGTCTCCGACCCTTACTCTGACCCTTCTGACTCCGGACTTATTCATCTCCATCCCAGTTATGTTTCCCGTCCTCTGTATATAAGTCCGCACCTTGTCGTAGATACTCTAGCTTGAATATCGACTAAGACTTCCCCGGCACTCCTCTCTTGTCTCGCTCCACTTCGAGTTCCCCCTTCAACCCACTCCGTCCTCTTCGTCCTCCAAAATCCGGGACCCCCAACAAGGACAGTAAGGGCGCAGTGCTCTGCTCTGAGTCGCTGAAGCCGAAGTCCCGAACCCCTCACGCAACTCCGGAGTTGTATCCAGAGTTGACCGGAGTTGTCACCAGAAATCCTGTACAGCCTTAACAGTAGCGTAGGAGCAGGTAGCCAAGGCGTCTTTGAGCAAGAGAGTTTCAAATGCTTGGGAAGATACCGAACAAGTCGAGAGCGAGAGCGATTGTACAGAGTCTCGTCATGATGCCCGTGAAGTGACAACTTCACACACCTCGAGCACCTGACCAGGGTGATCCATGAGGTCGAACAAGAGATTTATTTTCCTGAGTCCCGAAGAGAGAACAGCCTTCAATACATGCAACGCCCCGGACACAGAGTGGAGGTGTTAAGGCTATGCAGGATTTCTGGCGACAACTCCAGTCAACTCCAGATACAACTCCGGAGTTGCACGAGGGGTTCGGGACTTCAGCTTCAGCAACTCGGAGCAGAGTGCTGTGCCCTTACTGTCCTTGTTGGGGGTCCCAGATTTCGGAGGACGAAGAGGACGGAGTGGGTTTGAAGGGGGAACTCGAAGTGGAGCGAGACAAGAGAGGAGTGCTGGGGAAGTCTTAGTCGATATTCAAGCTAGAGTATCTACGACAAGGTGTGGACTTATATACAGAGGACGGGAAACGTAACTGGGACGGAGATGAATAAGTCCAGAGTCAGAAGGGTCGGAGTAAGGGTCGGAGATGAGGAATGGACAAGGGTCGACAGAGAACGAAGAAGGGTCGACGGAGAAATGTACATGCAGGGTCGGAGGTAACTAGGACGGAGGAAATACATGACTAGATAGAATGTAAACTATAAACGGAGAATGGAGAGACGGAGTGAAACGGAGAGACAGAGATCTACGGACGGGGTATCGGAGTGCGCGAGAGCGCCAGAGTTGGGTCTCGGAAGTGCAGAGTAGGTCAGAGGAACGGCACGTGACAGTATCCCCCTCTTAGGCCTGAGCCCACGAAGGCCACAGGCTCAAAGTGAGGATCAATGGAGTGGTCGGAGATCACGTGGCTCGGAGTTCGAAATTCCGGATGCACCTATAAAGCTGTGGGGACATGCTCTTTTGCTTCTTAACTTTTTAACTCTTACCATGTCCGACTTTACCGACATTGCGGAGTGGGAGGACGCGCGCCTCGTCGAATGCGACGAAGATGACGACGCCCTATTCGAGGCGAAGGCAGCAGAGTGGAGGAGGCGAGCGAAGGCATGCAAAGAAGAGGAGCACAGACGGGCGGAGCAGGAGGAGGAGAGGCATGTGGCGGAGGAGCATCAGAGGGTGGAGGAGGTGGAGGTGAGATGGAGGGAGACACAGGAACGGGAGAGGGTGATGGCGCAGGTGAGTGCCTATCGGATAAGACAATAGCGGAGGCTGATCGGAGTAGGCGGCGGAGGTCCGCGTTCAGCAGACGGCGGGCAGAGGCAAGGGGAAGGGCACAGCGTGCCTGCGGTGCGCCGACAAGGGGCTCGAGTGTGTGCCCGGACCTGGAAGGTCCAAGTCCTGCATGGAGTGCAAGGACTTGAAGCAGAAATGTGAGAGGCTGGGGGTCCCAAGTGGTCCCAAGCGGAGGCGGAGAAGGATGGAGGTGGAAGCGGAGGAACTGGAGGGGCTGGGAGAGGAACGGAGGGAGTCGGAGGGTCGGAGGGAAATGGAGACGGAGGAGTAGTGTAGTATAATCTTGTATCTAGCAAGATCAGAATTGATGGTGACCTAGAAAAAGAAGGTCGGAGCGATCGGAGTGACCACAGGTCATCAGAGTGAGTCGGAGAGGTGGAGGAGCAGGGGACAACACGAGCACCAGTATTGACAAGACTTTGTTGCGAGCGGAGGCCCTATCCCCCTCTTAGGAAGATGCCCCAGGCATCGAGCCAGGGCAGAGGTTGCGGGAAGATCGGGTGTCGGAGCATCGGAGTGAAGGAGGTAGACATGATGGATCAGAAGCGGAGTTCAGTCAGAGGGTTTAACCAAGGACTGCAGAGAGCTCAGAGGTGTTGGCAAGACTGTCGAGTGGGACGGATGAAGTTACTGCTCATTCCCATCACTCAACGGAGTGTTAACAGGAGAGTCAGAGGTATCCAGAGACCAGGGACAGGAGCTTCCACCGAGGTTGACGGATGGTTGTCACGGAGTGATCATCGGTCGGAGATGTCAGAGTTAATGAGTTCGGAGGAGTGGAGCAGATGTGTGAGTCGGAGTAACAGAGGCATGCACAAGCAGGGGGTGCAAAACACAAACAAGTGCGGAGACGGGAGAATGGACTAAGCACAGGGAGTCCAAGGACAATCCTGCGCGATGTGGTCATCAAGACCACAGTAGAAGCAGAGGCAGAGGTTGAAACGTCGCTGATGTTCCGAGGCGGAGAGTCTGCCATCAGGACCGAGGTCCGGAGCAGGGTTTGGAGTGTTGGGAATGTCAGGGGAGTCGGATGGGTTGGATGCCTGAGACTTATTGTCAGAGGCATCGGGGTCATGGTCAAAGGAGGGGTCAGAGTGGTCGGAGTCGTAATCAGAGGGATCGGAAGGGGCGGAAGGAGTGTCGGAGGTGGAGCGAACGGAGGGGTCATCAGAGTCGTAAGGGTCGGGTTCAGGAGTCTCGGAGATGTGGTCGAGTTGATCAGAGTGGGACGCAGAGTCGGAGTGCAACCATGGAGGATGAAGGTGGGACCGCGGAGTGGAGGGATGTTGGCACTCATATTTGGACTTACATTCCCAATAGCGTGCATCTATTTCCTGCACTAGGGTTTGCAATGCGGAGAGCAGAGGAGGCTTGCCAACATGTGAGATTTCGTCTTTGATGCAGTCTGGAAGTCCAGAATAGAAAAGGGCACGGAGTGCACCATCTCCATAGCCTCGGACTTGACAAGCTATGCGATTGAACTTAACCACATACTTGTTGATGCGTTGCAAGTCAGACATAGACAGATTGTGGAGTTCGTGTTCTGCATCACCAACAGGATCATGAGGTCCGAAGTTCGTCTGGAGTTCCAGGACAAAGTCGGAGTAACTGTCCATCCAGGGCGGACGGAACTGAGGGGTCTCGGAGATGAGGAGGTCGGGTTCAAACCATTCTAAGGCCATCCCGGTCAAATAGGACTGGGCGAACGTTACTTTGGCATGCTCAGACTTGAAGGCTTTAGGGCGGTCTTAGAAATTCAACTCGCACTGGACTAGGAATGTGCGGAGCTGATGGGTATTGGAGCCATCAAACTGGTCTGGAATTTGGACTTTGGTTCGAGGCACAGAGGTGCGTTTTGAGCGATTGGCTGATCTAGCCAACTGCTGTACAGCGTGGGAAAGGAGGGTGGCAGCATCATCGGAGGAATCTTCGGAGTCGGAGGGACAAGACTCGGAGTCAGAGTCGTTACTAGCATACTGTGGGAGAGGGCGTGAACGAGAGCACAGATGGGGGTACAGATGGGGCTGATCTAGCGAAGAACAGACAGAGTGCTGACCAGGAGTTTCGGGGTTACAGTATCTCCTGCCCAGGAGCGAGGCTCCCGGAGTCGGAGTCGGAGTATGACGTGACTGAGGGACAGAGCTAGGTGAACGATGTGCAGAGACGCCATAGAAGCGGTCTTCGACCTGAGGTTGTTGACGATGGCTGGTGAAGATACTGAGGGGGCTGAGATGCTCGGATGCAGAGGGATTCATGACGGAGGTTTTACCACTTGGTCAAGTTCTGAAATTGATAGAGTTAACTCAAGGGATGAACGGGTGAGGACAGCAAGTGGGAGCTTGAATATACTGTTAAGGCTATGCAGGATTTCCGGCGACAACTCCGGTCGACTCCGGATACAACTCCGGAGTTGCGCGAGGGGTTCGGGACTTCGGCTTCAGCGACTCGGAGCAGAGTGCTGTGCCCTTACTGTCCTTGTTGGGGGTCCCGGATTTCAGAGGACAAAGAGGACGGAGTGGGTTGAAGGGGGGAACTCAAAGTGGAGTGAGACAAGAGAGGAGTGCCGGGGAAGTCTTAGTCGATATTCAAGCTAGAGTATCTATGACAAGGTGCGGACTTATATACGGAGGACGGGAAACATAACTGGGACGGAAATGAATAATTCCAGAGTCAGAAGGGTCGGAGTAAGGGTCAGAGACGGGGAATGGACAAGAGTTGATAGAGAACGGAGAAGGGTCGACAGAGAAATGTACATGCAGGGTCGTGGGTCACTAGGACAGAGGCAATACATGATGAGATAGAATGTAAACTATTAAACGGAGAATGGAGAGACGGAGATCTACGGACGGGGTATCAGAGTGTGCAAGGGCGCCAGAGTTGGGTCTTGGAAGTGCGGAGTAGGTCGGAGGAACGGCACGTGACACATACCCCTGATGTGGGTTAGCCCTAGGTTAAGGTTACTCAAGTTATTGTATTGACCCAACATATGACAAATTCTTATATTTCTCAAAGGGGACATGTTTGTCAACATAAGGCCATGCAGCTAAAAATAAATTTCAGGGTACAATAGGCTATCCCTGGCGGTCATCTGTCAACCAAACCATGCAGCCCGGCCTTCCCTTCACGAGTGACACCACCAAAAAACATGCTACCAAGCTCACTGACAAAGCAAAAGCTGCCCTCAAGGAAAGGTTAGATCATTCAAAGAAACGAAAGAATGACAATAATGAAGACCTACCGTGTGCACAAGTAGCACAACCAAAGAAGCTGAAACCTGCCCCAGCCAGTGGTCATTGTGCCCATATTGTTCACTCCGAGGAGGAAAACCTGTATGGTGATGTCCTTATGACTGATGATGATGATATTGCAGCTAGTGAAGGCCTGCTGGCGACAGAGCCTGGAGATGACAATGACAATATTAGCATGGACTCTGACATTCAATCCGAAACAGCTGAAGATGAACTGCATATGTATCCATTGAATGTTCTGCAAGATATTCTAACATAAGTTGCAGTACGATTCATGAAGGACTGGGTCTCACCAATATATGCCTTCTTTGAACCAAGGCCCACCATAGAGGTGATTGATAACCGTTGCTCGCACCTCTTCAGATGCAGTGCACGAGGGTGCAAGTCTACGGTGCACAGGTTTCTTGACAAAAAAGATGCCCATTTGACAGGCAACATGCGGAAACATGTCAAAAAGTGCTGGGGGGAGGATGTTTTGAGGGCCGCTGACAAGGCAAAGAATGAGTCTGAAGCCTGACTCAAAGTTGTTGCCAATGTGCTACGAAATGGGTCAATCACGCAGGCATTTGAGCGGAAGTGGAAAGTGGCTGCAACTTATTCGCATTGCCAACATACATGTGCAGAAACAAAGTGCACACCTCTGAACACTGTTGCTGATGTCATTGACATGCACCATACAGGGCAGAGATTGTGAAGTGGGTGTCTGAAAGCCTACGACCATTTGAGCTGGTGAAGGATCGAGGCTTTCAGTGCCTTATGAAGACTGGCTGGCCAGGGTACTACATACCATCACCTTCTACTGTTTCTCATGATGTTCGCCTTGTGTTTGCAAGGACGCATCAGCGAGTCGCTAAAATGTTAAGGGTTCATGAAATCTGTATGCAAAGAGAACAACTTTGAATATCACTTATCAGGAATATGACGGAAGACTCAGCTTCATGACTGATGCATGGACAGCTCCAAATCATCGTGCATTTGTGGCATTCTGTGTCCACCTTGAGCACGACGGCGTCCCTCTGAGTATGCTATTAGACTTTATCGAGGTTGCAAAGGTATAGTAATAACATACCTTATTTTTTCTGTCTAACAGTGCGATTCTTACAGTCTCACACTGGCAACAAACTCGTGAAGGCATTCTGTGGTGTCCTGGAAGAGTTTGGCATCGATGAGAAGGTTAGTGAATGCATGAGACATAAACTGGCATAGCTTACCGAAGATCAGATACTGTCCGTCACATGCAACAATGCATCAAACAACAATGTTATGATCAATGAGCTTGAAGATGCACTTCTCGCATTTGGCGGGTCAGCTATGCACACACGGTGCTTTCTGCACACCGTCAACCTCATTGCCAAGTCTCTGATATGGGTGTTTGATGCCAACAAAAGGCATGCTGAAACCGAATCAAATGAGGATGACACATCGAGCACAGACAAATTGAGACTCACCAAGGAGCTTGAGGAGCTGAGTGCTGGTATTTAAATTGAGGATCTGAAGTCAATTAATGAAGGGCTGATGCTGGGAGAGGAGGAAACCGACGACGAAGATGGTTTGACAGATGAGATTGCACTATTGAGTGGGGAGGAACAAAAGAACCTGCAACAGAGTATTAAACCGGTGAAATTAGCACTTGTAAAGATCCAGAAACTCGCCTTCAAGCTCATTCACTCAACTACCAAGCTGTTACCCGAATGGCACCAAATTCTTGAAGAACTAAAGCTGAGCATCACAAACTTGCCTCGTGACATGTCAACATGCTGGAACTCAATATTCAATATGCTTGATTATGCCTTGAATCATCGACAGGCAGTGGATAGGGTCACCCAGCAATGAGAGCTGGGATTGCGGAGGTTTGAACTGACAGATGATGAGTGGGTTATACTCGAGGAGCTACGAGACATCCTCAAGGTGCGTACGCACTCAGAATGCTGACATAACCTCACATGACCCAGGCTACACACACCAGATCCTCAAGGACGCTACTCTTTACTTCTCTCGCTCCACATCAAATCTTGCCACGGTCATCCCTGCCATGGACCTCATCGATGAGAGGCTTACAACAGCCTCACTCGATGTTAAGTATAGGCCGTCCATTTGTGCAGCAATCAGCCTTGCAAAACGGACACTCAACCGCTACTATGTGCTCACCGACAGCTCAGAAGTCTATCGGATTACAATGGGTAAGCATTCAATCGATCTTTTTTATGTTTATATATTTTATACCCTGATATGTAGTTTTACACCCTCACCACAAACTCTTGTACTTCAAGCAGGCAAAATGGAAAGATGCCTGGATCAAGACCGCTGAAACTCTTGTCCAAGATGAGTATGAGTGCTCATATGCTGCGGTTGATACCAGTGATGATTCAGATGGAGATGAGATGGCTGGAAAGGCCAGCGCTTTCAAGGTAAGACTACATGGCAACTCTTATGCTAACTAACTCATCTGATTACAGAGCAATTTCTTCAACAATATCCCTGCTCTAGTGCCTCCAAAATCAAGTGACTTGCATTCTGAGCTTGACCACTATCTCACTGCTGACATTGAGCATGTCACAGATGCTTTAGCATGGTGGCATGAGTGCCGTGCAGCATTTCCTCACCTCTCGCAAATGGCAAAAGATTATCTCAGCATACCCAGTATGTGGAATTCATTGCTTCCATACTGGAGGATAGCTAACAGAATTCAAGCAACTTCTGTTGAGGTTGAACGACTCTTCAGCCATGGTCGGCTCCTCCTCCCTCATGTTTGTTCCCAACTCTCTGCTCAAACAATGCACGCCTTAATGTGCCTTGGCTTTTGGAGCCTTCTCAACCTCGTCAAAACGGAGGATGCCAGGGCTATCAGTACTCTGCCGGATGCAGTGGGTAATGATGAAGAGATGAAGGATGGATGGAATAGGATTAGCCTTTAGTATGTTGTGCATGTACTCCGAGACTGTCATAATTGAGTCACCCGTGGGGTATACCCACCATGGGTAACGC
This sequence comes from Royoungia palumana, assembly GCA_038089855.1. Lineage (NCBI taxonomy): Eukaryota > Fungi > Basidiomycota > Agaricomycetes > Boletales > Boletaceae > Royoungia > Royoungia palumana. The sequence goes on from JBBPLQ010000553.1 coordinate 15,341, forward strand.
CATGGGTCTGAATCTCTGAACCCATGACCAAACTCATACTCCCGTTGAGGGTATGGGTTTTGGCTGGGTATGGGTGCAGGTATGACTGTTGATACCCGGGGGTGTACCCATGCAGAACCCTAGTTATACTCTTTTGGCAGTCTTGTAACTGGAATTTTAAACACTAATTGCACCACAACCACCCCACCACTGGACCCCAGGTTACCTTAAAACTTGCCAGCTTGTAGCTGCTGAATTCTGGTGGCCAGGACTTGTGACTTTTATTCATAACTATGTCGAAAGTTGTGCTCCCTGCCAACAAATGAAAGCCAACACTCACCCAACCCACCCCCCACTCACCCCCATCCTGTCCACCTGCTCTCATCCCTTTCAATGGATTTCTGTTGATCTCATCACCAATCACCCTCTCTTAGGCAAATATGACTCTCTCATGATCATGGTCAACCATGGGCTTACTAAGGGGGTAATTCTCTGCCAACCAAGAAAACCTGTATGGGACAGGGGGTAGCGGACCTCTTTTTTCACAAAGTATACTCTTGATTTTGTCTTTACAACAAGATCATCTCTGATTGTGGCCCTCAATTTGCCTCTATCTTCCAAGAAGAGCTTGCCCACCACACAGGATACAAACTTGCCCTCTCCACTGCCTACCACTCCCAGACTGATGGAGAAACTGAATGAGTAAACCAAGAGGTAGAAACCTACCTCCACCTCTATTGCCAACAAAACCCCTCTAAATGGGCCAACCTGATCTCCATGGCATAATTTACCCACAACCATCACCCTCACTCTGTCACTGGGAAATCTCCATTTTATCTCATGTATGGCTTCAAACCCTGTCTGTTCCCCACAATTGTTGCCCACTCTGAACTCCCAGCTATAGAGGAACAGCTCAAACACCTCTCCACTGCTTGGGATGAAGCCATCACCACCCATAACCTTGCTCACCAAACTATGGCAGCACAAACCCATAGACATTCTATCTCCTTCTCAAAAGGGGATAAAGTCTGGCTGGAAGCCTGCAATCTCAAATGGGAATTCGCCTCTCTGAAATTTGCCCCTAAACAAGAAGGTCCCTTTGAAATTATGGAAGTCCTTTTTCCTCTCTCCTATAAACTCTATTTACCCAAGACCTGGTGCATCTACCCAGTCTTTCATGCAGAACTCCTCACCCCTTATTGGGAAAATCCAATTCATAGAAAGAACTTTCCCCATCCCCCCCCCTGATCTAATCGACAGCAAAGAAGAATACGAAATCTAGAAAATCCTCTGACATCACAGCCCTTTGCACTCCTGCAAGTACCTGATCTGTTGGAAAGGATACTCCACTGATGAGGACTCCTGGGAGACAGAAGCAAACATTGCAAATGCCAAGGAGACCCTCAATGCTTATAAACATTGGCACAAGCTCTTTCCCCCTCCTTTGTCCTTCTTGTACCATTCATATGTATCTGTTCAACCACCATGAACTATGCCACCATCATTACCCCCATCAACAAAATCTTTATCCCATGGGAACCATCCCTGGAACACCCTGCTTCTCTCATGTCTCCTCCTCTTCCTTGCCCTGACCAGTCTGCTATACTTGGACACATCATCCAATCCTTTAACTCTTGAGCAGACTGGGATTATATTGGCCATGATATGTACCCTTCTTCTCTTCTTTCTGATCACCCAGAACCACCCATCCCCTTTGCCCACCACCTGATCCCAGGAGAACCCTGTTTGGATAAGGAGTATATTCAGGAGTTGATCTCATTCATCTCTGACCCAAGTTTCCTAATCAAACGATCTTGTGATCTATCTGTAGGGTCCTCAATCCTCTCTCTGTACAACACCCTCTATCAGAGCCTTTGGCTTGACCTCCTTCTGACAGAGATGACATCCAGGTCCCCCCCATCCACAATCCATTCACTTTACCAACTTGAGAATATCCTCCACCACCTCCTTGCCAACATCCTCATCCTGTCCACGCAAACCTGCTTCACCAAGTTCCTCACAGAGGTAGCCAACTACCACATGCAAGTCAAATGACCAGACCCTTGGGCATTCCCCAAGACCTCCTCCTTCCCATCATCCCTTGTTCCTTCAACACCCTTTGCTTCCTCTTCTCCCCTGAACTCTGCTGAGCTGCATACCTTCAATGAAAGTGAAGGCTGTTGCTGTTACCACCAGACATGCTTTGTATGCCACAAACTTGGCCACAAATGGGTACACTGCATGGATTACACCTGCTGTCTGTATGGACTCCAGGCCCCTGGGCATCCCCAGTTGACTTGTCCCTCTCAGATCTGTTCTTCCACCACCCCCTGCCCAGCTCCACTGCAATCTTCCCCTCTTCCCACCTAGACCTATCCTTTTCCAAAACTCCACAACAACATCCCTGACCCCACTGTCCATTTCATGGACTTTCTCCACATGCTCACCCCCCCTCATACCCCATCCTTGTCCTTGTCATCGGCATCCTCCTCAGACACCCAAAAAACTCACATTGAGGCAGGCATATTTGATGACCTCTCATCCTCCACTCCCATCCTCCCCATCTGTGTTCAATCTCCTCTCCTCCAACTGAACCTCAAGGAATACCTCCAGGAGTACTTCTCAGATGATATCAGCTATGATGCATATGATGATAAAGTGTGGGGAAATATTATTGGGCCCCCAGTCAGATCCTGCTGCAATCTATAGGTGGTTAGACTGGTTGGTCACTGACCTCCAATACCTTACACTCTAATGGGCTTACTTGGGGGGTTATGTTATGATTGCATCTTTCTTTTTCCTTTTGAAACCTTCATCTTGTTCCCACAGACTCTGTTTCCTTTCTTAGACAACATGTGCTCTGTCAAGGCCCTGTGTCATGTGCCGTTCCTCTGACCTACTCCGCACTTCCGAGACCCAACTCCGGTGCCCTCGTGCACTCTGATACCCCGTCCGTAGATCTCTCCATTTCACTCCATCACTCCATTCTCCATTTATAGTTTACATTCTATCTCATCATGTATTGCCTCCATCCTAGTTACCTCTGACCCTGCATGTACATTTCTTCATCGACCCTTCTCCGTTCTCTGTCGACCCTTGTCCATTCTCCATCTCCAACCCTTACTCCAACCCTTCTGACTCCGGACTTATTCATCTCCATCCCAGTTACGTTTCCTGTCCTCCATATATAAGTCTGCACCTTGTCGTAGATACTCTAGCTTGAATATTGACTAAGACTTCCCCGGCACTCCTCTCTTGTCTCACTCCACTTCAAGTTCCCCCTTCAACCCACTCTGTCCTCTTCGCCCTCCGAAATCCGGGACCCCCAACAAGGACAGTAAGGGCGCAGCGCTCTGCTCTGAGTCACTGAAGCTGAAGTCCCGAACCCCTCACGCAACTCTGGAGTTGTATCTGGAGTTGACTGGAGTTGTTGCCGAAAATCCTGCATAGCCTTAACACCCTGACTGCATATCCTTCCACTGGCCTCCTATCTCTTCTATTGATCTGCACACTTCCTATTTGTCATGCATGACTCATTTCCCTTTTCGTCATGATGACTCCTTACTTACACCAATGTCTTCTTTGGAGCCCCACATCCTTCTGCTTCTTGCAGATCAGCAATCTTCCCTTCCCTCCTCTGCTGATCCTTTTACCTTTTACTCTACATGGCTCATTTCTGACACCTTCCCTGCTGGAATCTGTCTCTTCCTATTTGCTACTTA
>JBBPLQ010000554.1:0-18997 GCA_038089855.1 Royoungia palumana
GCTTGAATTTACAACGCACGGGTACAATACGGACTCGGAGAAGGACGGCCGTTGACCCGAGTGTCAGGTTACCAAAGCCAGAATTGGATGCGACTGAAAACGGACGGGTGCTCTGATGCGTCGAACGAACTGGATACGGCTGCCATCGAGAACCCACCTTGCGAGAAGACCGCACTGGCAAGAATGAAGACCGGAAAGGTGGGGCAACAAATATACATGTCTCCAGATTTTGACGCTGAATGAGACTCCTCAGGCTCGAGTTTTGACCACCAGTTTGTGAAGCATACCAGTAATGGGGCTACGGGGAACCGGGATAAAGGAGCACGAAGGACGTCCGATTCACCAGAGGCACGGAGGACTTGCATATCGAGAGTCAACGGACCGTGGCGAGGCAGCGGTTCGTCCCGTATGTGCCCGTTTCAATCAGTGCCCGGCACGTTTATGGTACATGCGAGGGTGTTACTGCGTAGTGAACCTTGACGAAGAAGGTCACAGGTATCTCGACGGAATTGTGAACGAGTTTCAAAGTTTTCTTCGGGACTCGAACACGGCAACCGAGAGCTGATCGGACTGACTCGACCAGGACCCACGATGGCATCAAGTCGGCGCAACGCCGCAACGTTTCCATGACGTAGGACCTGGAGCATATTATCAAAGCTTCAAGGGGCGAACGTTGTGACGATGTTGCATCTATTAAGGTCCGTGCTATCCAGAATCTTATCAACGGTGGGTTCGACCGTTCGCGAAGAACGTTCTGTTTGAGTATGAGATAACAAAGATACGCAGCTTACAAAATTGGTCTACCGGTCGTGAACGTGTCTCCCACCCGCGGAAGGACACTGCAGAAGAAAGGCAGAGATAAGAAAAAGAAGAAGATAACTATAGGGTGTTGGGCGGCAGTCCGGAAAAACTCATGCTGAAGTTGGCGGATGGGAAAGTGTGGGTCCGTGCTCACCGCCTACCGCGCGAAGGCCCGTTCTTCCACGCTCATTTTCCCGCCGTATTGTGTTGAACCGGGATGTTCAGTTACTCAGTCACTGCTAAAATGTTGACGCTGGGCGTGGAAGACTTGTACGTGACGTTTTCCCATCCTATGGTTGCCCTTTGCTGCCGACACGACGGGTGCGTGTATCCCGCAGGTCCTAGTATACTCCCTCGCGCAGGTCACCCTCCGAGCTCCAACACCCGACTGGCACAGGACCCATTTCCCTTTCCACCGCCACCCTACCTCCGTGACCACCGCGATCTTGCGCCCATCTGAAGATTGAGAGCGACTTCCTTGATATCAACTAGAACGCGCGCAGGTTGTGCGGTTCCGAGAACGACCTCTTCACCTCGTAACGTACCGGATTGCCGAGCAACACGACGATGCCACACGAATATCGTATGATACACGTGCCCATCGTTCCGAGTTCATTCCCGTTTCCATTGAATCTTCTGTGTTTGATACACCCTTACCCGTGAAACGATGACAGCGCGACCGTCCCCTACCCTTCAACCGTGAAAGATGCTGGGTCTGGAGAATGGCATGCATGAGGAAAGTCATATTCGTCTTGCCGTCGTCGTTGCCGAACGGGGCGAAGGGAGCGGACGCCAGATACAGAATGCGCAACGACCCAACGTGTACGTGTGCCTGTCAGGAATGGTGTGCTCATATCGCCATCCACGTTAGGAACGTATGGGAGAAGGAGGACGAGGCATGTCCGACGAAAACTGGATAAGATGCCAGCGAGCGCGTAACCTCGTGATGTTGTCATCAAAACACATCGTCTTGTGCACTCAATCGATGATAACGGCGTCCATCAGTGACCGAATTTGGGGGCTTTTGTAGTGATCGTCCGATATGGACGCCTTGGGTATGAACTTGCTCATGTTCTGCCTTCCTCATTCGCCGACGTGCGATTGCCAATCCTCAAGTTTTAAATTCGGATGTTGTTGTCGTTGACGTCGTCGGCCTTATTTTGGTCTCACCCTATTGTTTTCTCTACACAGGCAGACGCTCTCAAGTAGACACGTTTGATCGTCACAAGGTTTGCCCAGTGGGCGCACGCGCGACGAGTATGGCAAAACCCTAAACTGCGGAACAGGGTGCTGAAGATGATGGGCGCTGGTGACTCAGAGGTCGATGGAAAACTGGGTCTGGGTGGATGATCCTATCGTACGATCCAGGTCGATACAAATGGACCGCGGACGGGACGCATAGGGATGGATCCTATTCAATTGCTGTGTTGATCGGCATGGCGTATGAACCCGGCGGCACGGATGGGTACGGGTATCCCTGATATCGTCCTAGCCTCCTGACCCTCTGTCCCGTCGATATGTATGTGCGCCGTCTGGAATATGCATGGATAACCCTACAGCATCATCCGCTTTCGCCCAATCCCGGCATATCTTCGTTCTACTTGGCTCCCCAGTCTTCAAGTTCTCGTCCCCCTGGTTTCCGAGGTGAAGAATGTTGCGGTATGCCGTTCCATTCCCGTCCGAGCGTTCGCCATCCTCCTGGGCATACTTATCTCCCAATCCCTGACTTGTACCCTTGATCGGCTCATCATCACCCGCAGACTACCTGACACCGACAACTGATGCCATTGATGCATGTATGATGCGATGATGCCGCCAGATAGACGAGTGGACATACCCCAAACCCAGACCACCAGCCTCGCTCGCACTCGTTGCTACCGTGGATTGTCAGTGGGCCCACCTTGCCTACCCTGGGCACTCGCGTCGTGAACGTGCGAGATAGACTCGCTGCGATCGATAGACGTTCGCCCGATGATCGTTGCTCGAGTGACCCGCGGACGGGCGACGGAGGTCCCTCGGGCCCCTCCGTGTTTGGATGTTCTCGGATCGAGCGATTGGGGTGTTTGTCCTCTCCCTGCGATTATCATCATCATCATTTTCAAACGATGCCCGCCAAATGCGGGAGTGTACAAAAAGGAGCGACATGTACGTACGAAACTGCGTGGAGCGACGACGAAACTAAAAAAAAATGCTGTTCGCCTTGCGGACGGTTGGTCTACATGAGAGTAATAAACGTAAGGACAGACGGGGTCGGTTATTTCATGAACAAAGATGATGAAAATAAGAACAAAGACGTGATGTGATTACATTAAAAATGCGATATTTCTTTCGTGAGCATGCGTGAGGACCGTGATGCGTATGGATGATGTCTAGCGTATATGCTTGGGAATCGTAACCGTTCATGTACAATGCATTGCGAAATTGCGTCAGGTTCGTATCTAAAAAAAGGTTGGGGTCTCCTGAATATTCTTCATGAAACGAAAAAGGCGAGAGAGTGAGGTAAGTGGGGGAGTGTGGGGTTGGCGGGAGGTGGAGATTGGTGGGTGAGAGGTGGGGTAGGAGCGAGATCGGAAACGAGGAGACGGGGGAAGGTCTACCCTTTGCCATTCCAGACCGCGGTCGTTCGCAGGTCAGATCCGGGGACCGTCACCCGATCGTTTCCCGCCAGCCATACCCCAAGGGGATGGGAAGCGAGGGCCCGATTCCGTCGTCGGCCGAGCCCAGCTTTTTCATTTCGCGGAATCGGGTTTCTAGTACGTCGCGCCTCTGTGCGCTCGACCGTTGCCACTCCGACCGCCGACCGGTGACATGGTGACGAAACCAAAGAGACGCTTGAGTAAGGGCTGTTGTTGACCGTGTGGTTTAATCGGGACGGGTGCGTGTATTGCAGGCTGAATAGCACAAATGGCGTTGAAACGTCACGGATGTGTCACCAGCGAATAGAGCGCGAAATGAACGCAGTTAGCATGAGCAGAACACGTGAAAGAGGATCAAAAGACGTACGCCACGCTTATACTCCGCTTTTGGGCCGCCGCCCTGGACTAGGAGGTAGGGCTGTGGTGGCTTGGAAGACGGATGGCGGGAGTGGGAGGTATGTCTGTAATCCTTGGGTTGGTCAGACGAAAGATGGTATATCTGGCCCGGGGGTGGCTGGGTCACGTATACATCACGGGTTGGGCTACGCCCTGACTGGACGGGGTACTGGTAATTGTGTGGCGGAGATGTCTGTATTCGGGGTGGTGGAGGCGCGCGGGACGCATGGTGTGGCTGGGCATAGATGTAGGATTGGCCATGCGAGGGGTAATTGTCCCTAGAGGGGCGAGAATGAGATTGGGTGCGGTGCCTCGACGACTGCGGTGTGCGATCATAACGGGCGTGGTCGACGTAGGACTTGCTGCGCGACCGAGATGGCCGGGACGAGGAGTTCATGGACCATTGGTCGTACGAGTTGTGGCGAGACGGGGACGAGTCGTCATAGAAGGAGCGATCGCGGAGAGTCGGTGAGAGCACGAACGGGTTTGAGTATGCATGGGACTGCGAGGTGGTGTCGTGCACCCAGTTTGACACGCGGGTTTGCTGGGCGATGTAACGCTCGTATGCAGCGGGGGAGTAGTCGTACTCGGTCATGGGGAGGGACGGGGCGGCGGAGAGGCGAGTGGGTCCGGTTTTATATGTGCGTGCATTGCCACTTCCATTTTGAACCCAAACATGAGGATCGCTCCGATTGATCCTTGGCCTGCTCTGCCTGCCAGGGTCGGGTTCGACCGGATACGCAAGAAATCCTCTGAATCCCCTCTTTCCCCGCAAGAATCGCTACCCCACAGCCCATGAGGCAGGCAGTCAGCCTCCCATACTCACACTCCACCCTCGGGAATATTCGCATGACTCAGCTCACGGATGATTGTCCAGGTCATCTCCCGCGTCACTTCCACCACACGGAACCCGGCTTTACAACCAACTCGCTGGCACGTTTCCCATCCATATCGCATATCTCGTAGGTGTCCGTTCGTTTCATTTAGACACCTCCGGATCTCGAGCCGTTCCAGCCCTCCGCTATATCTCCCATCGCGCATGAAACATTGCTTTCGCTCCTGGCTCCTCGGATTGGAGTCTCCTAGCCTACCGTGTCTGCTTTCAGAGTACGCAGTGCGCCTGTTTGGAAAATGGCGGCCCTCCAGCCGTGCCTTGCACTAACAATAAGCCCGTTCAGATCGAGCCATCTTCCTTTCCATAGCGCGCAATCGGGAATCTACCCTCATCCGGCAGTCAAGGAAAGAAAGACCCATCCGACTCCACAGAAGCTCCTCCAAATGGGCACCATGACACAGTACCTCGCCCATATCTAGAATGGAAGTTTCCTCGACCTTCCATCTTTCCATTTCCAAGCGCGCAGCTTGGATCCCACATCTTGACTGGGGCGGCCAATACTCTATATTTGGCTTTTCCGAAAACAGGTCGCGTGAGGGCCATCTAATGCGCTCGATTCTCCTCGAGTCTTGGAGCCGACGCTGCTATCGTTCGGGCTCTGCATGTTTGTCGAGGAGGCGGATGGCCGTCGTTTACCCTTTTGCAGGTTCAGCGGAACCATGTACAGTATGGAACAGGAACTGACAAAACCCCAATGTTACGTACGCGTGGGGTCCAACGGCACAGCATTTCTCACCCCTTTTCTGCCGCCTCAGTCATACTGTGCGCGTTTTGAAGCGTCATTGCGGCTGTGCACCTCGTTCGCGCTAATTCCACTGGACCATCGCACCTCAAGATTCGGGATGTGCTCACCGACTTGGAGCACGCTCTTCGTGTTCCATAGGGTGCTTTGGCTCGCACGAGTGGGGACCCTGGCCTCGTTTCGAAAGGCGTGTTGGAATCCGGCGTGTGACTTTGGAAAGGCCGATCCTGGCCGTTTCGAGGAGCTGCTCACGCCCATGACGCTAGCTATCAGCAAGTGACCACTGATACGTGAGCTCCTGGGTGCCGTCAGATACAGCAGGCCAATTTCTGGATCAAATCCAAGTACTAGGGTTCGAGTGACTGGCTACCCACGACACCCGAATGCATTGACCAATATCTCATCGGGTCTCAACGTTCAACACTGGCACAGCGTCTCACAGGAGTCACAGCCGCGGAGCGCCACAACATCGATGTCGATATACCCACATCGGTCTCGATTGACTTCAGGGTCTCGTCGGCCTTTCTTCGAGTCGTGCCAATCTGGATAGTACGAACGACATCTGATACAATGCCCTGAGGTGATATGATTACAATTACAGCGCTGTGTCCAAGCGGGCCAACGTTTACGCCGGTGTGGCTACCCAGGTTTCGTCCCATCGGCCGCTCTAATTGAGCTGGTAATCACACCGTGCACATTGAACAATCCTGGTGACGAACGTGCTCTTAGTAACGATTCGCGCGGACCATGCGTTCCTCAAGCAGAGGTATCTGATCAACGCTCATCTATGTCCCGGACCTATACCGTCTCCGATCAAGGATGACAAAGTAAGCTTTGATCCCACTGTGCGCGGACGGACCTCGCGATGCGCGGCGAAAGCAAGGATTACACCCAAAAATATGGAGATGAAGATACGACATCGTGTTCTTTTCTCGTCTCCTGATGGGACCTTGTGTGATGGCACATCACCTTGTTTACTTTTCACTGTTCACTGAGCGCCATCCGCACCCAGCCTTGGCATTGTCGAGTGGCCTTCCTGGACTTAGAGAGGGGATCGCAAATGACGGTGCAAAGTGGGCCAACTAATTCAGGGTCCAATGTTCTCTCAATTCTCCGTCCGTGTGAGTGTGATGTGAAACATGGATATGGTTAACGCTGGTGGCGCTCCAGGGAAGCTGTCACCTAGTCCGCGAAGGAGGCATGGTGCCAAAATTTCGGGCGGAATGCCCATGCCAGCCTGAGCAACGTGACAGATTTTCCCGCGGTGCATTGACCCCGCGGGGCTCAGGCATGTGCATGAGCTGGGATTATCTTCGATCACGGATGTCATCAGGGAGTCGTCAGAACGGAAATCATGGCGGACATGTTCGTGGAAAATCCCGGCGTCCCAAAGGGTGAACTGTTGAACAAAAGAAATAAATGCAAGGAAGCAATAAAATACACGGTGAGAGAGGCGCTTTCGGGTTTCGTCGGTGGTTGTTACGAGATGGACACGCGTGCCACGTTTACGGTGAAAAAGTCAACGGCCGGGCCGTGTCGTCCATTGACGAGGGAATGGGACCTGACTGGCTTGGTGGCCAATGGGTCATCGTGGCGTAGACTCGCCAACACACGGAACCGAGCCATGCGGCCCCCGGTTCCTCGAGCCAGATTACGGTCACGAGGTTGCGTTTCCTCGTCCATCCTCACAGCAAGGCAACGTCAAGCCGTCCGGTCCCCTGGAGGGTTCAAAAATAGAACCAAGGACGCCTACTCCTATGTCATTGGAAAAGGCTGTGTCCGCTCTGCCACAGAATATTTCGCGGTAAGGCCGGATGTTTAAAGTGGGCTGGGGTTGTATCGACGCCCACACGCCTGACGAGGCAGGGCTCAGTTTCCTGTGGTCCTCGGAATTGTGAGTGGGTGCCGACGGTCGGGAAAATATTTTTCATGATACCGTGAAACAATCTCGGTCACACATCGGGGAACTAAACAATCTGAAGTATGTGAGACTCATATGAGGCTGTGAACCGATTCTCGGGATGATGAGTGGGCCAAAGACAACGTCTTTCAGCGAACGACATAATCACAATCTGAGATAAACGTTGGTGCGCCGAACGATACATTGAACGTGACAGACCTTTGGCATTGCATTGCATAGTTTCCCCCTATGTCATTTCTCGTCGGAGGCATCCACATACATGGATCTCAGTAGAGTGCAACGACGAGGGGAGAAATTGGATCTCAGGCTTGACGGTTACGTTCCACATATCCGCGGGCGAGAGCGAGCGCGAGCGCAGGCAACAGTTCGAGCGCCCATGCACATGTCTGACCGGTTTTAATATGTGCACGTATGTGCTCCATATCTCTTCCCGGGACGCACGCTTGTGCGTGGATGACACGCTGACACGTTTTGAAACTTGGTAGCGTGTGCGAGTCATGTGAGATTCATCTTGGGTGTACATATCATCCTGTGATGGGTGCTGTCGTGCACGTTGCGACTTTGCAGCTGGAGCCGAGGAACTGTTACTTACTAGAAATATTTCGCCGTTTATACGGGACGAGATATGCGATAGCTTGAAATGGCGCGAGCGAGCGCAGGACGCTATCGTGCATAGCTACGAAGATCGGCAGACACGTCCATTTCAAGCACAGAGTTGGACGGAGACTTTCGACTCTTAGGATAGATTTGATTTCTAGGAGAAACCTCGCGAAGTGTTGAACATCCTGAAACACATGCATGTTACCTTCTCACCACGCGTCCATGGCAGTGCATCGGATGAGCAATCACTTGATCAGAACATGCATCACCGTTTGGTAACGTAGAGTGTGATGGTTCCCAAGATAAGGAATGTCTGGTTTGCGAAAATGCGTGCACAGAGGGCAAGAAAGGAGGGAACAGAACATCGTTGGTTCCAAATCGCTTCGATGGTCGTAGCGACCAGATTTGAATTGAAGGTAGTCGACCGTAAAATGCGTGATTCAGTCAGCGGCGCACAGTGGCGTCAGAATCTTCGTGGTCTAGGACGTTTGCCTCCCACGCCTTTAACACCCGACATACACGCCGCAGAGCGCATGAATGATTGATTGATACTCCAATACAACATCCGATCCACTGGCAGCTTCGTAAATCGAGGTACAGGTACATCCTCCATGGGGCGGCCCTCTGAATCACCCTGGAACGAATCTTCGACAGCAGTGACCGCATGAGTAAAATTCGAGGAAAATTCCGCCTTCTCGCGCGTGGCCAGGGTGCGGCAAGTCAAAACCGTGACGGCGCCCAGGACTCTTTCGCGCGGCACGCTGTTGATTACAAGAGTCAAGATCTGAGCGTCTAATCGATATCTAGGGTTTCAGATGCATCATTGACGATCACATAGACGTCAGTATTATGATGCACTGTCCGTCGCAACCACGTTTGACCAATTCACCGCATTCCCCGTGTCCCACATCCGCAGCGGTTAGGGGAAGCGCTGCGGCGAAGGCTTCCGGGCATTCAAATTTAGCTCTTTCTTGCTTTGAATGTGTAGTTTCCGGTCACTGACATTTCTTGGAGGCTCCACAGAGCGTGTGGAACACACAGCGTCCAAATCCAACGTAGAACAGCCGAAACATTTTGCACATGTCATGTCTCTTCCGACTCGGGTCTCTCCCATGCCGCAGAGCCCAACCGAGAGTATATTCAAGTCGGCTGATTATGAATCGAATACAACTATTTGAAGGGGATCATGATTGTCAGAGGACGAACTATATCGAAACTCGCGAGGAAGTCTGGTGAGTCCATTGGTATGAGCATGACGGATGAAATGTCCCAATCATTGGCACTGGCTCGATACTGATTCTTTCCTTCGAAAATATTATTTATTTCTAATTCTCGAGCGCGACTTTGGGACACGAAAACGAAGGTATGTTCAATGATCCATGCAGCCACACTTTGACGGTCGACAAATCGACAAATTAGCTGAGGTCGCTCCAACACTGCGCGGATAATTAACAGGTAGACCGTGGGTGTAGAAGTGAGTTCACAGCGACCATAACGCCCAACAGTCCCACCAGAAATCTCAGTGAGTCTCGTTGGCATTTAGATAAGCTTGGATCTCACATCCGCGGGCTGAGAGTGATACGACATCGATAACGAAACGCTCGTATCAGTATCGATACCACATTGTCCCGGTTCTTTTTTCGAATTGTGCCAAGTCAAAATGACACTGTTATGTGATGAAAGCGATTGGTTGTGTGGTTACAATGCCAATGCAGCGTGTCCACATGGATCTAACATTCACACCGGTATGGGCAACTATGCTTTACCGCTCCCCCACGCTTTCTGCTTGGTGACCAGACCGGACATTTACAATAGCCCGTAGCCTGGAGATGATGAGATGAACATGATTTTTTCGTTGCTCACCAGGACTCAGAGTCATGCGCGCATGCGAATGATATAGCACTTCGAACTATCTGGCTGGTGTCTGGACATACAGACAGTCACAGTAAGTATCTGTCCATGTGAGTATAATGTGAAACATTTGCAGGGTGATGACAAATTTCTGGAATAATAGAATGAGGTCTCGCTGTACACACATTAAATCCGCGGGCTTCCGGTAAGCTTTAGCTGGACCTGTTCTTATCACAGTTTTGGCCAGGGACCGGAATATAGAGTGATAGTGGGCGTGGCGTGGAGCCACGCCGTGAGCCGTGGTTTCTTGATAATGGAAAAGCTCTTAAATTCATAATGTTACACCAATCAGCGCGGACCGAGTGTAAGAGAAGAGGTCTTCGTAAATCGACTGGCCTTGTGGTCAATGTCACCGAAAGACACGAAACCGGGTGACTTGCCATTGTGCACTTGGTAATGGTGTCATTCTCTTTCCTTTCCTAACCTCACAGCAGTGGTACAAAGCCCACTCAGGGGAAGACTGTAACCTGGACGCTTCAAGGATGAACTAGAAGCGCCGTGATACGATGAAGGGCTGTGTTGCAACTCTCGAAACTGAGATTGGAACGCAGAAGCGGATGCAACATTGCACGCTGTATTGCGAAATATACGGACGCGATCTCAAATGAGAATTAGAATTTAGGCTGGATGGCATGGGATCTCACAAAAATTTTGGTGGCTGCCAAGTCTTGTCACGCCGTAAGGCCTTACAGTTCGCCGAAGTGATTTGTGTGCATACACGGTCCTAGGATGTGAGACTGGTATATGACACTGGCACTGGCATTCCATGAGCAGACGAGTAATGCTAGGCTACAACCGGCCCATTTTCCTAAAATGGTGCAGGAAGTGTAGGACAGAGTCGTGAGGAAGGATTGACAGTTGAGTAGCTTGAGTTCGAAGACACGAGCCTGAGGGAGGTGATGCCATGCAGAGAAACATGGAACATCGTGATAGGCTGACTGCGAGAACTTTTGGGGCCTTTAAGCGTGATAGGATCACTTGGGGTAAGTGTGAAAGCGACCCACCCAAGCACTTGGGCAGGCGAGTCTCTCAGGAGCGTGGACTGAGCGCGTTCCCGTCGTGAAAACATGCTGAACACGGACTCCTGCACTGACAGTTGGTCCCAGAAAATATAATGGCTTCTGCCAGTGTGACTTGAGCACGAGTTCTACCGGTAACCTTTGACTTGAAGATCCGACGCTGAGGCTCGAGCACACCACCATTAGCGACCAGTCTTTCCGACTCTTTCGGCGCAGGTGGCACTAAGATCACGCACATCGACATGTCACATGTGTCAAACAAAGTCCAGCGACTGAGCTGATAGGCGCATGCTCTTCACGATCTGTCGCTGGAAAACCAACTCCGACGAGGTACGTGTGATATGTTGATTGCTGACAAGCTGGTAGCATAGGTCGCACCAAAAGGTCACCGTGCTTGGATACGAGACGGCCCAAGCATGATTCGTACGATTGGCTTCTACTTGGTCCGACCTCGAGTCGGATGCGTTGTCACGGTCAGAATCGGTCGGAACCGCGGGTGGTTCAAGTTACAGAGGAATACCACGGTCCTACCCGGCGAGACCAGTCCGCTTTTGAGTCGTGGTGCAACGTTTGACAGTCGACCAATGTCGTTATCGAGGTGGGTTTCTTAAAATGTCACTGTTGGACACCGCTGCTGGGATACAAAAGATCAGGCTGATCTCGTTCTCCGTGGGAACGCCCATATTTGTTCTCTCATCCTACCATCCCCTTTGGCACAGCGACCCGTGGCAAAGATGAGTACTGCCAGCGGAAAACCTGACATCCCCGAAAAGCAAATAGTAGCCAGCGAGGAGGGCGGCTCGTCTTCCGAGCGTTTGTTCACTAATGGTGTCGCGCGTGACTATGAGCTGAAATGCGGCCTCAGTAAGCTATTTCCCAGCGCTTCATATCTTTACCATTCACACTTTCGAGCTGCGCTTTACAAGTCAATAAATGCATGCAAGAAGAGTGTGTACCTTGTTTCCAGCGAGCGGTGAGGATGCCATTGATCCCGCTAACAGGATTGGGTTTGGTCGTTATCAGTGGCAGCTTTTCTGCCTCTGTGGCTTAGGATGGATGGCAGATAGTGAGACTGCCTGCTTTCGTGTGCAACACGTGCTGATATGCCGTCATGCCAAAGACCTGTGGCTTCAGGGTCTTGCAGTCGTCCTTCCCGAAATAGAACAGGAACTCAATCCTTCTCGTGTCGAATATGCAGTCTTGGCCGAATTTGCTGGGATGATCGTCGGAGCAACCACCTGGGGAGTCCTTGCTGATGTCATTGGTAGAAAGCTATCGTTCAACGTATGTCACCCCATCTTGGAGTTCGGTATATTTTAAAAGAGTGCATTGTGGAGTGCAGGTTACACTCTTCCTCGGAGGCATCTTTGGGATTGCCGCTGGAGGTGGTCTTAACTTTGTTTCTTTTTCATCTTTGATTGCGTGCATGGGTTTTGGTGTTGGAGGAAAGTGAGTGACTTTGCTGTGTGCCGAACCCCGAATGGCCCTGATTACTTCTTCAAGTCTTCCAGTGGATGGTATGCACGATCTTATCCAAAAGACGGCTCCGCTCAGCTATTCTTTCCAGGTGCTCTTTATCTGGAATTTATACCGCCATCACACCAAGTATACGTCCCCCTGTAGTTATATAGGCTTTCCATTGACCTGTTTGCAGTGGACTCTTACCCTACTCTCTGTATGGTGGGCATTCGGACAATTGTTTGCTTCCCTGATCAGTTGGGTGCTCATTGCCAACTATTCATGTGATCCCTCGTTACCTTTTGGGGAGTGCCCCAGGTCCGAGAATATGGGCTGGAGATATACTTTGTACGTGGGCCTCTGTTGATATCGTCATTGATATCTTCATTATACTTTTAGATATACCCTGTAAGAATCAGTCGACACTTGACTAAGACTCAGGTCTGAGGAGTGTCTTAATAGCGGTGCAATCACGTTTGTAGCGTTCGTAATGCGCTACTTCGTCTTCGATTTACAGGAATCACCCAAGTACCTTGTAGCTCAGGGACGTGACCAAGAAGCGCTCGCGGTGTGTCTGCCTTACCAGAGAACCGAAATGTATTGACTTACTATTCCATAAACTAGGTACTCGAACATGTTGCACGCCGCAATGGCAAGACCATATCACTTACGATCGAAGATTTCCATAAAATATCACCATCGAACAAAGTCGCAACGAATTGGCGTGACAATTTGCGCTATTCATTCAATGAGGTCTCCTTGTATGTGCCCTGGGATCCATCTGATTGTCGCCTTCTCTCAACGTCCTGATGCAGGTCCCATGTCAAACCACTTTTCTCGACATATCGACTGTCAATCAACACAACGCTCATCATCATTATTTGGGGGTCGGTCCTTGTGTTCAACTAAAACTATACACTAACTTCTTCTCCAGTCTTATTGGCATTGCCTACCCCTTGTATTCCTCCTACCTTCCCCTCTACCTTGCAGCGCGTGGTTCCTCTGACGGCCCAACTCCCTTGAACACGACTTATCGCAATTATGCTATTGTCTCCATCCTCGGCGTCCCCGGTTCACTCATCGCCTGTTGGCTCGTTGATCTCACACGCGGCACAGGCTGGTTCACGATTGGCGGGCGCAAGTTTTCTCTTGCGTTGTTCACCATCTTATCAAGTATCTTCATGTTTTTGTTCACGACCAGCGAGACGCCGGCGGCAGTGCTCGGGTATTCATGTGCGAACGGTCTCGTGCAGTACGTGCAACGTTATTCTTGCCACATCTCGATCGAGCTCATCTTTGTCTTGTTCTAGAAATGCCGTGAGTCGTGTCGACGTGGGATTCTGCGCCGACGGGCTGCTCACCGTTCTGATCGACAGATGTACGGTATCCTCTACGCGTACACTCCCGAGTCTTTCCCCGCGCCTCACCGCGGCACCGGTGACGCCCTCTGTTCCGCACTGAATCGTATTGGCGGGTTCATCGCCCCACTCATCAAGATCGCGACGACGCCCGCGACGGGATCTGTCTCGGCCAATACTGCCAACGGGTGCGTATCCCATTGTTTCTTGGGCGTTGTTTGACGCGATGACCGGCTCGCGCTCGCCGACTCAGACCCGTGTTCGTGTCCGCGACGTTGTTCTTGGTGTCTGGCCTGATCACGTTGTTCCTCCCCATCGAGGTAAGCATTGAGGGCATGTGTTGGCCTTATGATCACGGTTTTTTGGCTTCTTTAGACCGCGGGACGGGGTGCACTCTAGGCCCCAGCACACCCTCGATTTAATGGCACTTCCAAACGAATATATACACCGATACCAATACTCGGAATCCATAGCATTATGAATGAAAGGACAGACGGGAGTTACGCGGGGAGAGTCAACAGGAGTTGGACGGTGAATTTAATGATCGCGTATGCCATGTAGCCTTTATTTGACTTCATTGCTTATCCAAATTATTATCTTTCTACGATTCTAAAATATCGCACTGATACTGCAAACGACGATGTGCGATCAAGATCCAGCTTGTATCCATCCGGGGCTTGATCATACATGGTCGCTTGTGACATGCAGTAGAGTGCTTATCTCGTCGATATAGCTCTCCGTCAGTGTGTAGACCAACAAAGAGGTTCAAAATACAGAGATGACGAGAAGTACACTGAGTAAAAAAATCAAGATATAACAGAAACACATTGTCCGGACCAACGCAACGGAGGAACAGCTACAAGATTACACGCATTACAACATTAGAGAGAAACCAAGAAAACAAAAATGAATCGAAGAAAGACAAGTAACGTTACCCCTGATACTTCTTGATCAAGTCTCTCAACCTCGCTTGTCCAAATGCCAATTCGCCTAATCCGCCTCGTCCCCCACCGCCCACACCAGAGGTCCTGGGCGCGCTCTTCAAATCCGATATCGTCTCCGAGATCATGGGAGGCAGCGATCTCCCCTGCGAGGCACCGTGCACCCTGACACGCGCTAACGACGCCGTAGACGTCAACATGGGTACCGCGTGCGACGAGGACAACACAGCAGGCACCGTCGTCGCCTTGCTTGACTTGGACTCGCGCACACCCAAACCTGCAATCCCGCCGGCGACACCACCCATCTCCGTACCCGTACCGGTACTAACGGGCCCAACACTGCTCCTGACACCAAAGAGCGTGGCTGGTGCAGGGCGCGTCAATATCGGGCCACGCTTCATATCGTTCATCACCGGCCTACGCACGGCAGGCGGCGAGCTCGGTAACTTGGGTTTCTTGAGCCCCGACGCGGCCACGGGGGTCGTGTTACCCGACTTGGTGGCGGCGCTCGCACTAGCCTTCGTAGCCCAAAGAGACGCGACCTGAGTGACTTTGCCGCCCCTGCCCCCGCGGGCGGATCTCACGTCATACTTGACCTCGGGATCTGCCGGTTTGGGCGGAAAGCGGAGTAGGCGGCCTGGAAGGAGACAAGTCACTTGGGTATTTGGCGGCGGTGATTGTAGAGGCTGAGTATGTGGTAGGGAATCTACCGGCTGCGGCTGCTTTTCCCCTGCGCCTGGCGAACGTGACGCCGGCGGTTGACGTATCGTCGTCGGCAGGATGTACGAGGTCGTAGGTGTCTGACGAAAATCGTTGACAGAGGACCGGCGTGGAGAGGGCTTGAAGGACGACCCTTGGCCACCGGACCCATTCACTTCCAACGAGGAGATGGTAACGAACCCAGATGAACGCGGGTTTGGCAACGCCGACGTGTCCTTGTCCCCTGCGGTGGCTCCCCCATGACGCTCTGTCGCCTCGTCATTGTACATCATGCCTGCGGGACCAAAGGGCGCACTCTCCGTAATCGGGACAAAATGCGACGCGGTGGGGGATATAAATGAAGCCGCATCATCCATCACAGGTGGAATAGAAATATCAATCTCTCCTAACCAGGCTGCGACGCGGCCTTTGGCCTCCTTTCGTAGCTTACGCCCCTCGTCGTCCTTGGCTTTTTTGCGTTCTCTGCGACGGCCAACCCTTTCAAGGTCTTCCTCGCTGTGCTTGCCCTTTCCGAGTTTCCGCGAACTCTTGCCTTGCTGGGTACGTGCATCCCTATCATCATCACTCGGGCTGTGTCCACCTCCTATTTGTTGCGTATGCTCATCCGAGTCCCGATCCTGCTCCTGTTCTCGTTCTTGTGTTGAATTCAAAAAACCCTCCCGGTCGGCCAAGGTTAGACTAGAGATAGCGCTGTCGTTGACAGCGTCAAGCGGTGGCCCACTGGGTGGGATAGTAATTGGCTGTACGATGCTGCGAACATGAGGTCGTTCGGCCGTGTCAAACTTGCGCGTGCCGACTTCTGCCAAAAGCCGTCGCTCTAACGCATCCAACCCGCTCTCTGGTGGCACGTCCTTTCCCAAGTTCGCTCCTAAACCCAACAATTCGGACGGTGCCTTTGGAAATTTGATGGGCGTGATGGCCGCGACGGGTGGCGTAGGTGGCACGCGAGGTAAGCGGTCCGTCGATGGGAAACCGGAATGGTCAGGCATAGTCACCTCAGACATGAAGAGGGTGTCGACATGTGGACGCTGAGCCACAAGAGGCTTTTCTTTGCTGGATGAGACAGGAGGTGTAGGGAGGGTCTTGTCCATGCACAAATTAGATTCAAGACCCTGTCCTCGAACGTCCATGCCGGTATCGCCTTTTGGAAGATCTAAACTCAGATCGCCAGCTTGCTTACAGACATCGTCTGCCATCCGTTCCAGATTCGAAACGTTATCACTCTTCGGAACACAGCCATGGGACGATTGTTTTCGTGATGGAATAGGGCGCGGAGAGTGCACAACCCCTTGTGAATCGTGAGGGTTTGGCAACGATGGTATCTGAATTGGTGGTGGCCGAGAACTAGAGGGTGGAAGCGAATCTGAAACACATGATGGTGATATATGATAACGTAGTGAAATGGGTGAAGTGGGGAGACGATGCGCAGCTGAATAGTTCTGTGGAGTCGGAGGAGGGTCAACACCTTCGGGATTTGTAAGGATGTCAGCTGTTTCCATCGGTGTTCCAGGAGGGATGCAGTTCCCACGTGTGGGCGGGGGCA
Source organism: Royoungia palumana (assembly GCA_038089855.1). Classification (NCBI taxonomy): domain Eukaryota; kingdom Fungi; phylum Basidiomycota; class Agaricomycetes; order Boletales; family Boletaceae; genus Royoungia; species Royoungia palumana. Next base: position 16,942 of record JBBPLQ010000554.1, read on the forward strand.
ATAGCAATCTAGGTGAAGACGTATATAGTGTTGATAGTCCGGGAGTGTGATGGGATGCCTTCGAAAGGGGACCTGCGGAGATGGAACGCTGCGCTGACGGCGCACAAGAGGTACCTTGCCAATTATAGAATTCTGTCTTGAGGTGCTGGGTCGATAAATGCGTGGAAGCCAGTTGCACAGAGGAGGATACCCATCCAGGATCACATTGTTGCATTGAGTTGGCGGTATAGAGGGGAATTAATCCAGCTCCAGAAGAGGGTGAAAGCAATTCTGGTAGGATGGGTGTTCCGTAAGGATAGGAAGAGAAATGCGGTGGGGGTGCTGGGACTACGGGTACCGCAAGCGAATGATAAATGGTTACAGGTATAGTCATCACGGTATCCTCACTGTTGATGTTTAGAAAGACGTATGGCGCAAGTGTGGACAGCATACCTTCCGGGAGGCATTTCAATTCTCACTTGGAAAGTGCAACGTACCTCAAAGAAGCCTTCAGTTGTTTTTCCATCGTTGTCAACTCGTAGCCCTCCTTTAACACCACGCGAGTGGCGAGGTATATCAATGACAAGAGTGGCTATTCCCTCTACCCCAGGAGGAACAGAGTATTCAGGTCCACGAAATTCGACCAAAGTAGCGATATCTAAAATATTAGGTGGCAGCTTTCCAGCTAAGAATGACTGGGGGAAGTGAAGGTTTCGCATTAATGTGACGGTGACACCGGATGTCTAGAGGCCGATGTCAGAGAAACGCAATTGCGAGGACACACGTTGTACGCACCCAACGTTGCATACGATTCCGTAATCGTAGATCAATGTATGCGGATTCGCCACCCACGACCGTACCACTTGTCAGAGTCGCTTGCACCCAAAGCTTGCCTCCTTCTGTAATAGCCATGGCCATTGGGGGTGACGTTTCACTAGTCGGTTCCCAACTTTCGACGACTTTGACTTCTTGTTTGTCGGTGACGAGACGCTCCTCCCCTCTCCATGCCACGCTAACACCTGCGCGAATCTCGTATCTAATACTGGCCGGGCCGAAACTGATGGAAGATGGCGACGACGATGGGATAGGAAATTGAAAAAAGAATGTCGTCTGACCACGTCTTGCAAAATAGTGGTGTGCCGGGAGAGGAAACTCGCCACTCCCAGGAGCATGATCTGAATACACGGCATTGGAAGGGGGAAGCCCCGGGCCTTGGAAGATTCTGCGTGAATGCAGAAAAGTAGATGTCGCAGAGTGTTCCGCCGAGTTGACTTCTTTGACAGCAATGAGTATCGCAGTGGGAACGTAGTCGGATGAAGGGGGCTCTACCTTGAATTGCGTATAGTTCGACCATCATGGCGCCTATACTCAGGAGAGAGTCAAGATCGGCCCGACTCTCTACTTGCATCTTTCCAGAGACGTTTCCGCCAGAGATATACACTGCATCTGAAAGCGTCAGAATAACTTTGACCATTGAATGATTAGGAGATGCATTCATCGGCTCAGGGCGAGATTGAGAGGCCATAGCGATTGATCGTAGGTGGGCAGGTCTTGAGGGATTGTCTAAGGTGTTCACGTCGCCACGGAGATGTGTGACAAGTAGATGACAACGCAGCCGTAGTCCGAGGAGTGATCGCCATTGAAGGCCACGATGTGAAGAGCAAATGTGCTTAGACGAAACCGGGCATGGTGGGCCAGTGGTGCTGGTCGTCGTCGGAGTGTCCGTTGTTTGTTCGTGTTGGTTATCGCCAACGCCCGGACTACCCCTAAGTGTCATCGGGTACCGTTTCCTTCTTCAGTTCGCAATGTCGAGCTAATATGCCCATCTCACCCCGCCAACTGCGGTCAAATTCATGGATCACGAAGCGTCTGCAAGACTTCCCGTACCCTTCTGAAAAATAAATAAATAATGTCGGAAAAAATAATTTTGCATTGCAATAAAAGTGGCTTGTAACTCCATTTTGGGAGATTATGAAACCTTATGATGGCATTTTGGCCTCTTGGGCCCCAGGCTCCTTCCCACCACTGCTTCGAGTGTGAGGGGCTATATCCTAGTGAGGTGAGTATGGGCTAAATC
>JBBPLQ010000555.1:0-18957 GCA_038089855.1 Royoungia palumana
CTGCACGAAAGAAATTGAAAGGCACGGAATCTCGACTTCAGACTGCGTCCAAGTCACGGCCGGATGGTGAGTCGTAGTTACTTAGTCACAGGCTCATATTTTGACATACCAGCAAACCAAGTACAATTCGATCAGGTTTCATCGGAGACGGCGGAAATTATATCAGTTGCTTCATCCACCCCCTTGGATGCAGAGGAGGACCCCGCAGTGCAGTTGGGTGAGTTGTTTCAGTGATCTTACGGTCAAATTTTCATACTTGTGAACTCGTTTACCAGCCACTCTAAAAAAGCATTGGCGCTCGCCAATTTACTCGTTCTTCAAGCTAGATGATGTCCGAGTCGAGTATATTGACGGCCGGATGGTGCATCTCTTCTCCTGTGGTGCGCCAAAGTGCAAAACATCCATAGGCGGTGTTCGTCGCTATCAGGATTCGAAAGACAAAAGGATCTACTGCCAATCTTAAGCATCATGCTAGTATGTGCTTCGGAACAGAGGCTGTTCGTAATGCGCGTCAGGGTAGCATTCCAAACGGACCAGACCAAAGAAACGGAAGCGGAGTGAATCCGAGTCCATTGCAGCGTAACATAGTACGAGCCCAACTCAAAATTTTACATAAGTACATAACATGCACTACTTCTGCATACCACCGGCCATACCCGCACACCGTACGGTTCGGTGTGTACCCTTACCCGCAGCGGGTACGGTGTTGACTTGCCGACCCGCGGTGTTACCCATGTGCAACCCTAGCCGGACTGAAACGCACATCTTGTTTCTGGCGTAATTCAGAGGTGGCCAGAATGATGACGCTGCAGAGTAGGGAGGAACGAGCATAGCCAGAAGCAAGTGGCATAAGCAAGGCAGCACATCTTCCTTTCGTGGCGCACTTGAACTTTTCTGGCGGCCATTATCCGAGCTCGTCCACTCGTCCTCGTCACTCTTCTTCATTCATCATTCGTCGACTTTCTCGTTTCATCCTAATTCATGACTCTTGTCTCCTTTCCTCTGTTCTCTGCTCGCAATGGCGGACCCCAACCAGAAACAAAGACTATTTCGTCGATCCTGCGTTCCGCGGCGTGCCCGGGGATGCCCTCATAGCCCTGCACGACGAAACTCCCGAGCAAGCAGTAGAGCGCATGATAGCCGTAGCATATCACCAGGGTCGCTTTGTGGAAGAAGCGAAGAGCAAACGATGCGGACGCCCCCGCCTGGCTTGCGAAGGTCCCAACGCAATGATGGCCCGCAGCGGCTTGAAGAGGATAGGTAAAGCGTTAGCTATAATGGCGGGGAATCCAATGTGGGGGGAGGCGAAAAGAAAAATCAAGGACGGTCGTATATGACGAGGACCCCTAGCCCACTTGTGCCCTGGCCATCCTGGTTTGTCGCACAGAAGATCAGCGCGTTCGAACACGTCAACCAATGGTACTTCTCCCTAGAAGGTTGCCAGAATGCAGCCAAGACTCTCCGCACAAGGTCATGGACATGTGCCAATTTGATCACGTACGATTGGAGAGGTACGTGTGGTGTATGTCATGGTCGAGGAATCATGCTCATGCTTCGACAGCCGAACGCCATTGCATGACGTTGATCGTGGTATCAAAGCAGATGTCTGTCGTCCTTGTCTCGTTTGAGCAGGTGTGTCCTGTCACCCTCAATCGCGCTCCTGGATTGCGCTCTTACATTCGTGCCTGTCCCCATGCGTTCTTTCTGCAGGTTTCACCTCAACCCTAGAAACTCGAGATCGTGCGGGACCGAGGACGGACGAATAGTGAAAGCCCGCCATCAGCTGCGCGGTTGAATCTCAAACGTACTCTTTGCATTCAATGCGCCTACCTCGATCGCGGGCGCTTGGGCCAGCCGTCGACGCAGTTGAACTGAGCTGCACTCTGTGTCGTTTCGGGGGGAGCGCCGTTGAGTAACGGAGCGATGGCAGAAAAACGCGTCAACCTAGCCTAGTTGTCACCGCAGCGTTGTCGAATGACACAGGGTCTTGTGCGCTATATCTGCTGCAAAGCGAACTGTGCTGCAGTCGATATCAAATGCCCTGGAACTCGGCTAGTAACATGGCCGTCATGCTGCCTCGCATTCTTTCTGGCACGGCGTCGCTGCAACTCGGCCGTCTTTCGTCGGCGTCGGTGTCTGCCACTCTCACTATCAAACCGACGCCGTGCAAGGACCACCTTCATGCGCCCCCGCCAGATTTGGCACTTCCGAAAGGTCACCTTCTCGCTGGCATTCATGTTGATGCCAAGGAATTAAAGCCAGCACACCCAACTCCCATCGATCTCGTGGTTACCTTGTCTGCCTCTCCTCATCCCACCTCCGTTGCTGCGTGCTTCACCCTGAGTACGTTCCGTGCCGCACCCGTCCTTGTGTTTCGCAAAGTTCTTCAAACATCCAGTGGACGAACATGCGCCACCGTGGTGAACAGCGGCTGTGCAAACGCCGTCGCTGGCAAGAAGGGCATGCAGGATGCATGGAGCATGGCCAGCCTGAGAGCGGGAGATGCCGTTATCACCTCTCACGGTTTCTCTATTTATCCTTGTCATGTCTGCAGTTGCCATCCACATTAACCTCCCCATCCCAAACATCCTTGCCGCCATCGCCACCCAGAAGCTCCCCCTCTGTCTTCCCCGTCTTCTCCCTCGCATCCCCGCACTCTCACGACGACTGATATATTTCCGAAACGGATGGCCCTGCATTTCAGATCAGCGAAGAACGTGTCACATAACAGGCATGGACAAGGAGGCAGGCATGATCTGACCCCAAATGGGCGACCCCTCTTTTGTGGTTGGCCTCGTCCACCCGGCTACCGTTTCCCCCGCAGCTTTCTCCGCTGTCCCCCCTCTGACAGGACTTCATGCTACCCTTCTCGGTCTTGCGGCCGTTTCTCCGAAAGATTTGCGGTCCACTCTCTCCTATGCCGTAGGGTCACTTCTATCTCAGTCAATGGTGGGATGTCCACCAACGATACCACCATCGTCCTGGCAAACGATGCCGGTCATGATATGAAGGCATTTAGTCCCATCGACATACCGATATAGACGAGTCCACGGATCCTCAAGTATACATCGCGTTCAGAAACGTTCTGACTGCTTTTGCTATCGACCTTGCAAAATGCGTGGTTTGGGATGGTGAAGGTGCCACCAAGTTTGTTGGGGCGTGTGTTGGGGTGGGTTTGTGTATTCTCTCGGGAAATTTCGAGGCGGCCAGTTGGATGATGCGATGGTTATTTCTTGTTTCATTGTCTGATTCTTTTTTTATTTTATTTTATTTTTTGAGGTGTTGACCACTATCTGACTTTCTGCGACGATTAGAATACAACTTCGTATGCAAATGCCCGTCACATCACATCTAAATTCAGTACCTCGGCACTCGTAAAGACCGCCCTCTGCAGCGAAGACGCAAATTGAGCCGCATCTGTGATGCGAGCGATTCAGTACGCCAGCGTCACCTCACTCAGCTGGGGTCGTATCCTCTCCTCGACGGACTCTACTCCCCTCAGCGCTCCCCTTGACCCAATCCTTGTCAGCGCCGCGTTCGTTCCACCCCTCCACCCCTCCAACCCTACCCCACTCGTCCTCCTCAAGAACGGCAAGGCTGCCAGTGTTGACGATTCCCCGGCGAGCGAAATACTGGGTGAAGATTTTGAAATCCCACACGTCCCAATCGGATTCGCAGCGAACCCTCGTCGACTCCATTTACTAAAATTCGTCCCCTTTCCTTACTACATACATGTCAGACTGTGCGGCCCTTTACTCAGCAGCCTTCTCGTCACGTTTATACACGCGTCCTGCTTTCATCACAAACTGGATGCCCTCCGCGGACACCGCGCTTTCAAAATTTCCCTCAACGTCCGCACGGAGGAAGCACAGTACTGGACGTGCGATTTCAGCTGCGTGCGTGTGTCCGCCGTCGGGATCGCAGGTATGCGGATTGTGAGTGGGCTCTAGGAATATGTCAAGACAAACGGCGTTTATCGCTCCTGATGGGCTGTAACATAGGAAAGAGTGCGAGCGAGACAGAATAGGACTGAGAGAGAGGAAGGGGTCACATATGAGGTGTCCAACCATTGCACGATAGTACGTCCGGGAGGAGCAAGTATCGGATATAGCGGGTGTGCATGTTTTCACAGGGGGTTTTACACTGAGAGATTGACGCACACACAGTGCAGCGCACGACACCGCGCATACTCTGGGGTCGGGTTGGGTCAGTGTCATGCAGGACTGCTAGCTCATTACTTGCGTGGCTACACGCGTCCGCACAGCCAGAGTCACCAGAGAGCCAGGCGCGCGCGCAGCCCTTTGCATCCCCGGCCACTTGAAAAAGGTTCCAGCCCGTCCGAGGGTCCAAATGTGTTGTATACTGGCGACCACCTGTATCGATTGGAGCTTGGAGATGGAATGGCGTGTGCTCCCAGCGATAGTGCACTGTGAATGATTCACACTCATGCCGATGTGAAGTCATGATTCCCAGAACGAAACAGTTCTCCGAAGGGGTCGGTGGCCAGCTTCCTGGTCCCTACGATGTTCATCCTGATGCGTACGCACACAGATCATGAAGTATCTAAGGTTGTCACCAAATTGATCGACGTCTCGCCAGCATCGAGGTGTATCTGTAAGATTCAAGTCATTTATTTCCGTGCATCCAAGAGCTGATGCGCATACAGTTGCATAGAATGTGTACTACACCAACTTGCTCAGTCAGCTATGTGCGCTGTTGGCCATGTTACTGGTCTCTCCCAAGGCATGTTGGACATGATTCTACTTGAGGAAGAAGTACCCAAATCCACTTCTAGTCCACTTGCTTTGCTCTTCGGCCAAGTAGAAGTAATCCTTCATGGTATCCGCAGTAGTTTATCCTCGCCCATGTCTTGGTCCTTAGCGCCACTCCCTGGAGTCTACCACCACCACTTGCCAACTGTGAGGCCCCATCGGACATCCTGCCAAACGCAGTTCCGATGATCATGGCCTCTTCTGCCTCTAGTGCTCAGCAGGCATTCAAATATTGGTGTCGGAGGTGAACTTGCACTGCATACATGAGGGTGCAACCCACCCCTTAGGGGTCACTGAGTCCTCGATACGCTGCAGAAATTTGTGCATGGGAACGTTTGGAGAGGGACAGCTCGCATAGACTCAGACTCGGAGTCGTATAGCCAGCCATGAGCCGGATCTTACAACTCGAGATGCCAGTCACTGGCAATCGGCGACGAACGCTTCCCGTAAGTCTCTCCCACTTATTTACGTCATTATTTTACTCAAGTAGGCAAGTATAAGCGCCCGCGTTTGGGTAGTTGTGCTGCCGAAAACTTTTGCCCAGGTGGGCTATTTCCGGGACACTCTCCAACGCTTTCCCCGTCTCCAATTCCTGTGCTCAGTGTTACCATCACGGAATGCCTTCCAAAGGCTCAAAGAAATTGAAGCAAGATGCAGGCATATCAGCTGCTGCAAGGGGATCAAGGAGTAAGGTGAGCATACGAATGCGCCCGCTAGTTGCATCACAAATCAATCTTCGGTCGTACAGAAGGCGAAACTTGACGACACCGTCTGCCTGCAGAAACATGGTGGAAAAGTGATGGCTACCATTGATGACAAGATTCTGGAGCGTCAGCAACTTGATTCCCTCGCAGAAGCTGCACAGCTCGGCTGGGCGCGCTTGGACATCCTGAAATATTCAGAGGCCATCACATTTGGGCGGTGGAATGCAAGGAATATTAATCCGATGAAGGCCAGCCGTTTGAAGGATTCATTCCTGTTGAATGGATTGGACCGATTCAACTCCCTCCACGCGATCCCACTGGTGGTGGATAAGGGGATGGTCAAGGAAGGTACCTATACCAGCGAAAAAGACATGGAGATGGACCTGCCTGAATTGAAACTGGAGCTGGGGGTGGGCGGTGAAATATTCGCTGCAGGTGGTCAGCATCGATACAGAGCGTTGCAGCTGTGGAAGGAATACCATGAGGGCCGACTGAAGGCATTACGGCAACGAGCACGACAGCTCTGTGACCAGGACATGGAGGCTGACGAAGCCATTCTTGCGATGGAGGAATACAGCGAAGTGGTGGCACCAGAAATAGGGAAGCTGTCGAACGTTTTAGAGTATGGAGGACAATGGGTGGTCGTATTGTTCGACATTGGTAAGTTTGCCATTTAGATCATTTCTACCGTGTCTCTATCTCCCCTGTGTTAACTATCATCTTTTGATGCGCGCAGATAAAGTTGACGAGAAGCTGGGCCTCCATCTCTCCCACAATGAGACGCGCTTTACGTACATGGAATCACCGGAGGAAGGTCTGGTCCAGCGGTTGAAAGAGCGTCTGGTAATGAACCAGAACTGGGAAAACTTCCCTAAAGCTCCCGTATCCAAAGGACCGGTGTATCGCCAGCATGAGCTACTTGCGCAAGAGTATGTCTTCGAATTTCTCAATACCTGCCTCCAAGCCGGGCACCATTATCTTGGTACTTCAGAGTTCACCCTCAATCGACTTTATGGTCACATGGTGTCACCGTATGGTGGAGTGAGTCCCCTTTAATGGGAATGTGTCGACCCGAACCAGAAGCTGAGATGAATATACAGATACTTACACATTTGACGAGAATGCTGGGAATCCGGCTTCGTATGTGCTTCAACACAGTGGACGTTGCAGAAAGTCGTCTCCAGGTGTTGAGGAAGAAGATGCGAAAGGATGCGAAAGGGCCGATCGACGAAGCACTTACCCTGCACGACGAATTAGCAAATGCAGACTTTGTCGAGGATGCCCTGACCGAAGGTGTTTATGGTGTTATTGAAGATGCCTGGCAGGATAGTTTCGAATCGAAGGAGGTGCAGCAGTGCTTCGGAAGGGAGGATTCCACTGCTTGGTTAGGAGCTTGGGACAGGTACATGAACATCCTCCCTAACTCCTTGAAGACGTTTGTGAAGGACCTTCACGAGAACAAGGTTTTGGAAACCCTGTCGAAGGAAACACAGACCGCTCTCAGGACGTGTGCTACCAAGGTCTCTTTCATGCTCGAATTCCACATCGCAGACGCGTCCATGGAGCCCTACCTCCTATTGCCATTTATGTGCAAGAGCATGTTCTCTTTTGTCGCAAATCGGCTCGATACCATCAGGAATGCGATAGCAGAGGTAAGGATTCATTTGACGGCTAGGCCCGATGCTTTCATGGTATTGATGTCCTTCGAGTTATCTAGCTGGTGGTCTCCCTTTGTCTATCTGATGAAAGCTCACGGGATGGGGTGGCAAAGCAAGTCGTCTTCCGTCGAAATGATGCGAGCTATCATGTCGCATCCTCTCATAAAGATGAGAGAACGGGAAGTAGCATTGAACAATGTATGTCGTTATGTCCGTCATTGGTGTTCAACGCTCACAGAATTGTACAATAGGTCGTCGGCACGATTCTTAATGAATATGCTGCGATGCTCCGACTGGAACAGGACCTACAGGAATTTGGTGTACCACCACGTCCCACCACTGCCAAGGCGCTTGCTGCCATGTTCTCCACAATGCCAGCGAAAAGCAAGGGAAGGCAGAATGTGACGGCAGAGGATGATGAAGACGAATGCATTACTGGCGCGAATGCCGAAGAAGAGAGACAAGCGGATGAGGAGGAGAGCTCTCAGCCTCGTGCTGGGAGTCACAGCCAACAGTCCGCGAAGAGAATGGATGCAAGGGCTCCCGTAGAGGCAGAGCTGGACCCATTGGAGGCAGAGGTCCATCATGCCGCAGCCGTCATCGCTACCGCCAGGCCCATCTCCAAGTCAGCCACTGCCGTCCTGCCTATCCTCAGTTCATGGTCGCGCTCATCCAAGATCCCATGCGACATCGCTGACAATACATTTCGTGGGCAGAATCTACTTGCTTTTCACACGTTCGAGTGGGCAGTGGGTCCCTCAGTTGCGCGTCATTGTCGTGCATTGGCCCAAATTTCAATATTGGAATACTCCGTCGTGCAATCCTACCGTCCCTACCTGCTCAATGTTCCTGGGAGTGCGGCTGCATACCTCCGCAGTGCTATGTTCAATTGTTGTCACAAGTTGCTCGTTACCACAGCCACCAAGTCCGGCGGTCTTCAACAATCGAACTTCGCCATGCAATCACCCCCCGCATTGAGACCCACTTCCTTTTGGCCAGACGAGATCTCAATTGATGACGTTGTCTTGGAGAGGGCATCTTTTGACATCTCGCAAGAGTTTATCAACTGGCGCATGTCTATGCAACGATCCCAACAGACGGTCGCGATTCAAAAAGTTGTGACGCTGCTGGAAAATATACCGGTCTGTTGGGACATACGTTTTGTTCAGCCGGCAAGGGATTACGGGAGTAAACCGGCACTCCAGCCAAGCATCCAAAACGCACTGGAAAAGTTAGTCAAGGTATGCAGTTAATCTCATGTATTGTCGGTTGTATAGCTTATCCGAACAATGGTCGCTAGGAGATATCGAAGAACGCGTGGCTTCAACGGCACCCGAAATACAAAATCAAGACAGAGGAACAATTCACAAAAGATGCAGAGACAGAACCACTGGTCGTTCGATATTCACACGTTATTCAAGGTATCGACTCGGAGGCGCGCGCACAACCTCGCCGTGATGACTTCAAGCTCCTCACTCGCGAGGAGGAGGAAGTGGAGTTGCAGAGAGAGGCAGAGAAGAGGCAGAGAGTAATCGATGAAGCAAAGAAGTTGCTTAATAAGGGAAATGGTCGAGAGCAGGAGTCGGACGGGAGAAAAGGGGGGGATGGAAAGTGGATTTTCAACTGTACGAGGCAAATGAAAATTGACGGTCAGCTATAGTGGAGAAAACGAGGCAAGACAATATCAAAGGTAGAGAAGGTGACGCAGGTGGGAAAGTGGCCAGAGGCGCAGGATGTGAGGAGGATGACACAGTAGATGACGGGGGCGGCTGGTCAGGCATCATACCACCTGGTAAGTCCTCTATTCCCTATTCGTGTTCCGGACTGTGTGGAGGAGATGAATGGGCAGGCGTGGAAGATACTAACGGTGTTATCGTTCGCCCAGCCGGACCAGACGGTGGCAATGTTCGACTGAAATTGCTCCTACCTCATCGCAGTACTTCTGTACTCCCAGATGACATTGATCGACCTGCTCCACTACCTAATTCCGCCCTCCCTGCTTCAAACAAGACGGGAGTGGCCACTCCTGCCAGTGCGGTCGACAAGCGGGGTAATTGGAAGACCACCAACCGAAACAAACCACCCTTTGCACCGATTTCAAATTCTTTCACCACCCCTCCCTCAACCCCCATTCAATCCCAGGTGTCAAGTCACGCTGATATCTCTCCGGAAGGCTACGATATGGACACGGAAATTCGTTTTTTGCCAGAGAGTGGGTACCAGGTTCTATCCTATTGGAACAACTCTTAAGCTCTAACTTAGCTGCGTCGCCCGAACCAGAGCTTCCCAGCCAAATCAACGGAACAAGACTAACTCAGAAACCTCAGGTCGATTACCAACAGCCAACTTCTCCTCGAGTCCCAATAACTCGCAAGCGGCAAAACTCAGCGGCTGGGTCTAGTGAGCTCAGTCGGAAACGTCGGAGCGTGCAGCAGCATGGTTTTGAATGGAATGGCTAGGTTCATAGTCATTGCAATCTTCCGAGGTGCTTCTTGAGGTCACGGATCTTGGACTCAGATATGCACTGTGACCTGCGGCGCGTCTATGGGCCGTTATCTATTTCTAGAATGATTCTTGTATTCGCTAGACACGAGCGACGGACGAAAAACCTTTCTTGTCCTCTCCTAGTATCGTATTGTGAATGCCAGATTCGTCAAACTAGGATTCCAGTCGAAATTCGTCCTCGGACAATCGTGCTCACCATTGTGCACCAAACAAGCGCTGGCAAACTTCGGCATGACAATTGGGCCCGGGGAATTGGACACCTTGGTTTCCACTCGGACCCTCCCTTCGACAGAGGGTTATTGTGTGCACTCAAAGTCCACACATGTTACTATTTGAGTGAGATTCCACAGTGCGGTAGCGTTGTCCTACACTCGTGGGTGCGCGCGCCTGGACCCCTTTCCTCTTCATGCACCGCTGCGGCAGCCAGTGTCGGCCACTGACCAGGAAAAACCAGGATGACTACATTGTGCGGCCCGCTGTTTGCTGGTGCCAGACTCGGACGCATTAGATGAGCCCGATTCCGTTCAGTACGGTGGAATTACCCGGGATACCAAGTGGGTAGAATTTTGCGTGCTCAGTCGATATGTAGTATGAATTGAGTATTCTAGAAATAGTGGTAAGTGGGGTGCTACGACAGTGCTCCGCGTTATCGATGCATGCAATGCATGCGGAGGTGGTGATGTCGTGCAACAAAGCAAGGAGACCAGCATCGCAATCAGACATTCCGATACGGAGTGCGATAACCAACGCCATGACAACGCAGACGCAGAAGATACCGACGATCAGACCGTCGTGGCGCCGTTCTATCCTTCAAAGGGGATGGCCAACTGGTGGGTCGTCGTTGGGGAGCCGAGCACACGGCGGCTACTCGCCATCAAGTGTGCTGCTTGCTATCGATTCAGATTACCGTGGCATTCCCGCATTGATCCTGTCGATTCCAATTCGTTTGTGTTTCGCACCAGATACTACATGAGGCTTGATCGTATAAGTAAGCAGTGATCGGATTTTCCCTTGCCCAAGGCTGGAGCTGAGCCCCAGTGAAAAGTGGCTATGATTGTGCATGTCCGGATATGTCCGGGCATGTTTTCTTATTCGGTACATAGGGAATCATGTCGAATCAGAAGTCACTAATAAAATGAGAATGTAATGCATGCTGATACAGTACGGTTTCCGACTACATATGATTTTCTGAGGTATGACATAACAGAGCAGAATCCAACATAGAGTATCCAGAGCGTCTGAGATCTTGCAGTATGCTCGGAACTGATTACAGATGCCGTCCTATGTTATTTCCACGCAGGGTATCTGGTACTAAATGCTCCCTAATGTTCCGATGATCTGCTTCAAGCTGTTCACAAATGATTATTTCTGTTGCAGGCTACTACATATGACATCTGCTGGCATATGATATCTCGTGGTAGAGTTGTACATTCCATAACTGGCCCTCCACGTACGTACTTCGAGCAGGCACAAGCGAGTGAAATAAGGAAAGGAGGCGACACGTTTGATAAGAAATCCAAGTTGGCAAAGAGACGAAGCGATTGAACGGTTCTCGGTATACGACGAGTCGGCACAGTGGAAGAAGTGAGATATGGAAGGCGCCACGATCGCTTCAACTTTGGATGCAGTGAAGAGACAGGTAATACCGACCGGCTGCAACTTGGCAAGGGAAATGACGCGGGAGGAGAGGAAACAGTCGATGGTATTGACAGAGGAAGAACATTTCAGGGAGGAGACGAAAGCGAGCATTGACCTGGACAAGCCAATCAAGTAGGATGCCTCGCGTTGACCATGCGAGCTCCTTCTGACTCGACATGTAGTCCGGATTAGGGAGCGTAGCAAGCTGTTGACCGAGTTCAGCGACAAAAGTAGAACAAGGCAGATACCTCGGTTTGCTTCATGCAGTCAAAAATCTTGTTTAAATATTCACTAACCATCAAGGGATCGTCGCTGTCTTCACATCAAGGTCCTCCCATTCGTTACCATTCGGATCAACTTCTGGCTCACTGTCAATACCAGCATCGAGAGAGGTGGCCACCTGGACTTCCTGCTCCTCATCATCGGGGCCATCAAACGATGTTCGCTGCTTTTTAAAGACACGGTTATCGTCTTCGTCACGGACATCGGCTTTGGTATTGAGGTAAGACGTGGTCCGTTTTGACAGGTCTGTTTGCTGTAATTCCCGCTTGACGATACGAGACGCAGTGTCTGGCGCGCGTGCTCAGTCCTCGCGACGTGTACCAAAGACGAAGGCCCTCGAAAAGGCAAGGTCGCCGATATGGCGCAGTGGGAAGCAGAGCTCCGCCAATCCCTCACAAGTAAGAAGGGCAAGTCGCCGAGCGCTGTGGGGTTGTCCAAGGAAGCACATGCGCTCGTGCAAGTGCAGCTTGCGAAAGAGGCGTCGGCGCGTGAACGCGTTGGGGGGCTTCGTGCGCGGCTCGTGTGTGCGCTAGCATTTGTGACGCGTATCATCGATCGCGGGGGGAAAGTGTACGGGGGGCGATGAACGCAACTGTGCGAGGCTCGTTGGGTCGGACGAGGTGTTCGAGATGTTTGTCGGCCTGACGGGGTGCCTGGCCAAGCGGCCGGAGGGACTGAGACGGTGGCTCGGCGTGGCAGTCTTGATAGCGCTCGAGGTGGGTTGTGTCCCGGAGACACAGACAGTCGAGGGGTTGGGCGGTACATGTGGCTTCGTTCTCGGTTAGTGAACGTTGGTGTTGAGGGTGGTGTACAGGTTGCGAACGTTGTCGGATCAAACGCTGTTGGACGCCGCGACGTTTTCATTTTCATTTTTCTTGCTCGGGCGGGTCGCGAGCCAGGGTGGAGTCAGCGTGGCCAAGGGCGGAGAGGGGGACGACACGTCTGGCGTCGGTTGTCAAGATGCCACTCAAGGCCTGAGCAAAGTCCTCTCTGGAGCGGGCATGGACTGTCTCGAGAGGATATCATTGCCAACGCGCAGTCACCACGGAGCACCGTGCGCGAGGGCTTCATGTCCTTGTTGGTCTTCCTTCCTGCTACGCTTGGGAACCGGTTCCAGCCACACTTGCCCAAGATCATTGCGCCAATTTTGAGTGGCCTTGCGGATGCGAAGGTGTTTGTGAGGGAGGCAGTGATGCGCGCCGGGTGGATGATTGTGACGAATTATACGAGTCACACGATCAATTTGTTGTTACCCAAGTTGGAGCAAGAGATGTTTGATGCTGGCTGGTGGATCAGGGTGAGTCGTATGATCGCGTCTGGTCGTTTCCTGATCTGGTCGTTAGCAATCCTCGATCACGTTGGTGGGCGAGTTGTTGTTCAAGGTGTCTGGGATCACGAGCAAGGCGGATATGGGGGACGACGAAGAGATGGCTAAGGCGGCTGTGGCAGAGTCGTCTCGACGCGCATAGACGGAGGTGTTGGGTGCAGAGCGTCGGGATCGGATTTTGTCGTGGACATAGATAGACGATGAGCACCTTTTACGTTTATGATCGAAGCAGGTGCAGTGTCGACAGCCACAGCATAATCGACATGGACAGGGACAGAGTCTACGTCCTCCTTTACATCTTTGAGGGGGCATACTCGTGGTTGTTGGACGACCTTGGAAGTACTACGGGTTGTGGCGACGGTGGAAAGAGGTTGACGATTACCAGTGGACGTGGGTGGTTTGTTTTGATAACGACGCCGTCAAATTTTGCTTTTATGGATGGGAGATTGATGGACTTACTCTTGGCCTCTTTTGGTGCAAGAGTCGACTTTGCCTTGTTGGCATTCTTGGGAACCCGAGCGAGGGCATTACGCTTGCGCTTCCCTTGCATCGCGGGGTCGACGTCATTCTAATTTGCCTTTGCCTGGAAGCGGCGGCGGCGGCGGTTGCACGAGTGACTTGGAGTGAGAGCGGTGCTCTGGACTGGACGACTGAGGACCTTTGGAAGGTGGCTTTGAGGGGGTGGTAGGACGAGAAGTAGCGCTCTCGCTGTGCGTCGAGACCGCAGCGTGAGTGACACGACGAGTCTAGCAAGACGTCAGTAAGGGTTCTCGACGACAACCCATAGACTCACGGGTATCATGTTGTCAGTGGTAAGGAGAAGGATAACGATAATATAGAATTAATCAAAGACCTGAGAGAGCCAAGGGAACGAAAGCGACGTGATGGAAGAGAGGAAAGGGGGAGAAGCGATTGAGATCACGCGAAGTGCCGATTAAGTAATTCGTGCTGTAGCTGAAAGTTTGGGGAAGTCGGAAAGATTGGGGATCGCAGAGTACATTCTTTGCATTGCCAGGTTGGCAATGCGACCGCCGGGCGAGGTCGAGGCAACGGGCGAAGGGCAACTTACGGTAATCAGCAGCGCGCAGATATTAGCAGACAAATATTGGTAAATACATAAGGTAACATGCTAGATTGGACGGGATCATATCCACTTTTCACTGGGGGTGATGTCCAGACGAAATGTATACTCAGAGTACCACAACACAGAGTAAATGTGAAACATTGCGGCGATACATTTTGGAGGTAAAGTAAAAATGTTGCAAACGTACGGGCGAGACGCGACGAAATCACTAGGCTACACTAAAGGTGCAGATACATCTGAGCACAGCCAACCTGAAGTTCTCGTCTTTCCCTGTGAAATCATTCTCACTCCTTTGGGTTTTTGGATTTCGACCCTATGGCGACCCTTAACCTTTTTTCCTGTCTTCAAATCGTGTCCACAATTCCTGTAACGACACATGAAAGTGTATGAGTGATCAGTATCAGTTTGCCGTTTCCACTGCTGAGGAGTGCCACAAGTTGGGCACTGCAGGGGAAGGGTGCAACCCCAGGGACGAAAGTCCCTATGGGCCCAAAAGTACCTTGTGATTTGAAGCTGGTCGCCTGTCCGCTTCAACACGTACACACCAGAGTGTTGGCCCAACTTATTTGAATGGCCAAGTGCATGTGGCACTGCGGTTTGTACATCGTGTTCTTCAATGAACAGGGCTTCGATGAGGGATACCACAAATGGCCAGCACACTGTCGGATGCAGGCGAACTGCATCAAAGGCAATGGCGGAAGAAAATCCGAATCTTGAGAGAGGAGAGGAGTTTAGATAAAGTGACAACAGACTATCCATCCAGAGTACTCACCGAGTGATCCCATTACAAAAGCGATTGAAGCTTGCATGGTTTTTTATAATGGTACCACATGCAAACATAATGAAAGTAGCATTGGAAGTCACCTTCTCAAACGGTGACAATAGAACATCTAGCACTCCATCAGCAAGAGATGCAACCTCGACCTTCTCCCGACGTGATATCCCGATCGTCAAGTCACCACGGTCTTCATCGCTATGTGCCGTGAGCGTGACAAGGACATTGTAATTTGCAAGGTCCCCGAGTTCACAAAGAAGAGACACAGCAGCCTTTTGATACTCCTTGCGCATAGCATTGGTTGTGAGATTAAATTCAAGGTCTCTGACAATCAACCTGCCGGAATGAGCAAAAAACGGTTGGAGAAAATGCTCTAGCATAGTAACAGGGCCACCCGAGGGTAAGGTATGGACGCGAAGGTGAATCACGATGGTGTTACGCGAACTGATGAGTGATCGAATTGGGAGCTGAAACTCGCCTGGGACTGTCAAGAAGACAGGTAAGACAGGGGTTCCATTGCGATGGAAGCCCTGTGCACAGATTAGAATTATGCTTTCAAAGAGACAAGGGCAGAAACTTACCCTGTACGGCGTCACATTCCCACTCTGCACGTCACCCTTCCAGTGACATGAGACACACAGGAACCTTGTGTCGCCAACGAGGAGTGAAGCGAATTCACTTGGGATCGAAATGCATTTGTCACATGCAGCGCGCGGGCAACTGTCACAAGCAAAGAGCTTCCCGCCGTCACCACACATGTGGCAAAACTTAGCGATGTACATGCATATGAGTGCTCGAACGTTAGAGCTGAATGAAACAAAATACTCACATCGTTGTTCGTGCACCCATCTTGATCCAAAGACTCGGATGGAGTTGCACTAGACTCGGCAGAAGAGCTGCTGGTGGTCCAGGTCTCGACGGGCGGTTTGTGCTGTGGGGTGGTGACAACGGTGGCTTGGAATTGGCCCAAGGGAGAAATCTTCAGTATGACACGTGGAGCCGCTATTCCTGTTGTTCTTGCCGCCGTTTGCTTGGTGCGCGCCATACTACTGATGAAATTTGGACCTAATCAGATGGATCGGCCTTCCTCGAGTTGAAGGCATGTGACCGTGACAAACGTGTGACCATACAGTCGTCACAACCCCCTTGCGTAACGTTGGGGTTCGAACTCGACATGGTGGATGCTGGTCATTGCTAGCTCCCCGTGCTCGTCGTCTGTGTAGTTCCTTACCTTTGAGTCGATATGGTTGATGCCAGCTCCCCGTGCTCGCCGTCTGCATCCTCTCTGTCTTTGACTTGATATGGTGGATGCTGGTCATTGCCAGCTCCCCGTACACGTCGCTCTTTGCTTTCAGACTTGACACGGTGGGTGCTGGTCATTGCCAGCTCCCCGTGCTTGTCATTTGCGTCCTCTCTGTCTTTGACTTGATATGGTGGATGCTGGTCATTGCCAGCTCCCCGTACACGTCGTACATGTCACTCTCTGCTTTCAGACTTGACACGGTGGGTGCTGGTCATTGCCAGCTCCCCGTGCTTGTCGTCTGCGTCCTCTCTGTCTTTGACTTGATATGGTGGATGCTGGTCATTGCCAGCTCCCCGTGCTTGTCGTCTGCGTCCTCTCTGTCTTTGACTTGACACGGTGGGTGCTGGTCATTGCCAGCTCCCCGTACACGTCGTACATGTCACTCTCTGCTTTCAGACTTGACACGGTGGGTGCTGGTCATTGCCAGCTCCCCGTACACGTCGTACATGTCGCTCTCTGCTTTCAGACTTGACACGGTGGGTGCTGGTCATTGCCAGCTCTCAATGGTTGTCGTCTGCATCTCCATCCATAGCTTTCAGCACCTATTCTCACCATCCTTCTATACCCCCCACAATATCGACCAACAAAGCTAGACTGGGTTGCCTCTTGAAAGGTGATCAACTTGGCCACTCAGGATGCAATCTCGGAGTATGAGAAAGCTGGGGGGATCTTCCCCTTCTCTCCATCAATTCCACTGAACCCCGCTTCTTGGATAACGCTGCAAACCAAGGACTCTCGAGGGCGCGCGCGCCCAGCTATGCACCACCCTTACGCTCCCTTCACACACTGCTGTCAACGTAAGGCAGATCAACGCTTGCATATTCTACCATTGTTGACTTGTATTCCTCCAGCTTGTGAAAATGTACGACTATGCCTGCGTCCGTGCTGCTCTCCGAGAGAACATCACCGACATCCTTGTCAATCACTCTAAGGGTATTCACGCCAACGAACCCTCCAAGTTTGTTAACTTCGATGCGAAGAAGCTTGGACGCTTCTGGCTATAAGAGGTTGTTATAATGAAGGTCGGTAACGCATCGGTTGGGAGAGCCTGTGCTGGTCCAAACATCAGCCGAGACCGATACCTTTGCCACCCTCAATTCCCCTTCCCTTCCTCTGTGCTCGATGCATGGTCGGGAGACTCTGTAGGTGTGTCAGGATGACGCTCGTCGTCACCCGTCGCGTCTCCAGGGTCTCTCAACCACCCCCCATTTTACCGGTCTTGGATCACTTGCCAGCTGTCCTACGCACCCTTCTGCTATCGTAACTACCTTTTCTCTTTTTCTTCTCTCTTTGTGCCTTCCTACGTCACGATGCAGTCTCTTGGTCTCCATTGCCACTCTACCTTGCCATATAAAAACCCTCTTGTATCATCACTCTTTTCGACATGGAGTGGATCCCAAGTTTACTGCTATCGACGAGTCCACTGAAGGACGATGAATGACGCAAGCTATCGAACGCATCGACCTAGCTTTTCTCTTTCTCGCCCTCATGTCTCTTATCGCGCCTGCTCACGGAAAAACGTTCGCCACAACGTACAAGCTCAAGACAAATAGGATGCATATCTCGTCATTCCATTCGCATGTGATACTGAGCGGTGTATCAGAAGTTGTCACGCAGCACTAAAAAGGAAGGCTTTTCAGATGTGAGTCGGTTCCCACGCAATTATGGGGGTGGAAAGAAACCTTGGCAAGCAAGGTAATGCCTTCCAAAAGTTGCCTTATAGTACTACCCATACAAAGGGGACATGAGTATGCAGCGATGCCCAACGTAAGATTAACGCAGGGTGAGGCAGTGACCTTGCACAGTGACCGGTGACCATTGACAACTTACAAGTGAGGCTCGGAGGCCAAAAGTCAGGGGATGACATATGTGGTGTCGAGACCGTTTGTGACCAAATCGGGGCGTCACGTGAACGTTTGAACGCGCAACATTACCCTACAACATTATTTCTTTTCACACATTTTCTAGCGTCCGCTGGGCGTCGCAGACGCCTGCGCTGACATGGGCTGTACCCCGTAGTGTTTGCGGGCGTCCGGGACACCCGCACTGACATGGACTCAAGACGACGCCCGTACACAACACGATGATCTTGGGGTCATCCATAACCAAACTGGCCTGATAGAATTCTGTGGATGGCTTTTCAGCAACTTCGGGAGAGAAAAGACAGACGAGGGAAATGGTTTAATTCGGTAGTCAAAGATACGATCTGCATTGATCTAAGGTGAAGAGGTCCTGAGGACCGCATTTGGAGCGAATGGGCTAAAGCGTGCACAATTACTTGCGTTGATGCAGACGAGGCCAATCTTGCACATTGCGAGAACGATGGTTTGTGCGCTATCAAGAGTATTTCAATTCAATACTGGGTAGGTAGGTCATGAGCTCTTCATTCGTGAAACTATTCTGGTGCTCGATCTTCATTTGCTTTGCGATTATGGACCTCCCTGACTCATTCGAATGTGGGAGAAAGAAATTTGAGTACGGGATGCGAAGGGAAGGGAGTGGGAGTGAAAAAGAAGCACCTAAACGGCTGGGGGTAGACTGACCTAAGAGTAATACTTTGTACTCCTTCCTAAGCTTCCTGGAGTCCTCTTAGGCCTGACGGTCGATGGCATCTGGCCTTGCCTTTTCAGCCCTATCCTGTGCAGAGATACAGTCACCCGTACTAAAGAGGATTTGCAGTCAAGGGAAAAGTGGGCATCGTGTGAGAGAGATTCTGGCGTGTGATGACAAGCGGATAGGGGTAGGGGACAAGTTGCCCAGACTGTGATGCCAAGTTGACCAGCGACCATGCAGATACGTTATAGCCGTCGAATGGGAATGGCGACGCGGGATGAGGCGCACCCAGAGTCTCCGAGCAATGAGCTCAAGAGGGAGCGATGTGGATGTCCGGACGTTGACGTCGAGACCAT